>JAODAL010031745.1:0-47998 GCA_025379985.1 Phyllomedusa bahiana
TCTGAAATTAGGCAAAATCAAAACAAAAATGGATGTGGTTAGAATTTTTATTTAAATTTGCCTACATGTTTGAAGCTAATCAATAATGTTAAAAAAAAACAACAACATAAAAAACAAATGAAAAAAAATCTTACCTTTGGAAATTTACTTTCTTCATCTATGAGGGAGATGATGTTCATGGGTCGGAGTGCAATGATATCCAATGCACGTTGGTTGTCAGTAAAATCAATGTGCTGCCAGGCTATTTGTTCTGCATTGTATTCCTCTTGCTCAAGTTTAAATATATGACGTACAAAAAATTGCTGAAGATGTTCATTTGCAAAATTAATGCAAAGTTGTTCAAAGCTGGAATGTAATAGAAATGTTGATTGCATATAAAGAATATAATAGGCTGGTACTCAGGTTTTTATTCATACTGACCTATTTCAAGATTATTTTTTTTTGTTACAAACTCATGAAGGCTAACTGTAAACTAGAACAAATATGTAGCTATCAGTATCACTATCAGGAGTTTGCAGTGAATTACACTCCTCATAATGCAATTAGTGAAATCTTTTGCAATATGCTTTGGGTAGACTTTTGCTTCAGTTTGGTTTCAGAGAGATGTCTTGGATTGTACAAGAGTAGTACATCATCCAAAAGAAGAGGTTCTATACATGCATCCCTAATCTATGGACAAACCATTCATTAGATCAAGCTAACTTATAAATATAATGAGTATAAATTATATTACTAAATCACATCTAGTAACATCTCAGTTTTCTAATTAAAGAATCATACCTATTTGTGTTAAAATGTTCAAAACCGAAGATATCTAATAATCCAATAGACCGTCTCTCAGCCCCAAAATCCTTAGATGCTGGAGTAAAAATAGCTTCATTGATTTTATTTACTATCCACATAAACATTCGACCATAAATACCCTGTAAAAGAGCAAATGTAATAAAATTATTTTCTCGAAATATATACATATAGAAAAGTTAATAGTCTTTCTTAACTCTATCCCAACTCAGTGATTTTTGGTCTTTTATTACAACCTTAGAAAGACATAACTTCTTTTCTGTCTAAATAGCTGTATTAGGGCTTGTTTTTGGGGGCTAAGTTTTTTTTTTTTCCATAGGTACCATTTAATATATCATACAATAACTTTTCATGTAACCATAACTGCATTAAAGGGGTTTTGCCACGATGTAATGTTGACGTGGGATCCTCCAAAATGGGTTTTTAATCACTTTTCTAAATATATGTGATTACAAAAATTGCAGTCTGAGAGAGCTACAGCCTTCCTTACATGCCCTTGGTTACTTCAACGAGTCTATTAGATACGGCCTGACAAGAGCTGGACAGGCTTGCGCAGAGAGAGCTTCTTATCTGATGAGACTGAGCTGCAGAAGTTTTTAAGGCACCGGGTAGCAATATGTTTTCTTTTGTATACAGAATAAACTAGTTGTAGTGGTTATTAGATACCTCTTTATCTGATGACAGAAACATAAAGAAGCTTTAAAGCGGGCTGTGAAAGAATAGTGTTCTTTTGTATAGAAATCCAAAGTATAGTTTGCTTATTTTCAGTGAACATGTAAGGAGCAGCAGCTATGCAGCTCGTTCTTGGCTGTGTGAAGTATCTCTCTTTCTTTCAGCTCTGAGGTGATTTTTGTTTACATTAAAATTAGCATATTAGCCGATAAGGCTTCGGGACAGTGCAGCTAACAGGCTGTGTCTTGCTGTTTTGATAACCACTCTTGTAGGTTTATTATTTCACTTAAGTTTTGAGACACTCCCTTGGATTCCTCACTCCTCACCATCCATCCCCCTCCCCTGCAGCTTCATGACTCAGCGTGTTTTATTGACATTCTGCCTGTACTAAGGAGAGACCTACCTTTTGTGTTTTCATGGGGGTCCTTTCTCTATAGGAGCGGAGAAACAGATTTCTTCACAGGTTTTTTCTTTTCTTTTTCTAAAGCGGCACAGTTTTTCACGTGCCTTCTGGGTGCCTCTTTTTTTGCACCTAGACACGGTCACTTGCACCCTTGGTGCCTTTTTCACAATTTCTGTTTTTTAACAGTTTAGATATGTTAGGGATTGTAGGCTCGGGCAGGTTGGGTGGCTTTGAGCAGGGTGGGGGTGGCTGATTTCAGGCCCGGTTGGCCAAGTTGGGGTCTGGTGCTTTTGTCGGTGTGAATGGTTAGTGTGTGTGTGTTTGGTCTCTGGTCCCGTAAACTGTCTGGTGGTATTTTCGGGTCCTCATATTGCGATGGCGGATTGCAAAATAGTGCTGGAAAGTCCGGGGGGGGGGGGGTTAAACTGCAATTGAAAAGAGCACTTGTTTTTGACTAGTTAAAACTCATAATCCTAGTATTGTTATATTTCAAGAAACGCATTTTTAGGGGGCAAAAAATCCTAGCGCTGAAGAGGCCTTGGATAGGGATGGCATACCACGCGGTGTACTCTAATTCTGCCCGGGGGGTCTCGGTTCTGATTAGCAAGTCTCTACCATTTCAATTACAAGCTCTGCATATAGATCCATCGGGGAGATATGTTCTTCTACATGCAAAATTGTGGGGGTTCTGATTTTCTTATATGTGGTATTTTTGTTCCGCCTCCCTTTTGCAGGGGGGTCCTGGGGTGCCCTGATGGGAAAGGTCTCGCAATATTCCAGGGACACCGCTGCTCTACTGGGGGATTTTAACACCACGTTAGATCGGGACCTGGACCGTCTCCACCCCCAGTTATCGCATAAAAAAACCCCAAGGAATGGGCTGATACACAAAGGCCATGTAGAGGCATGGAGATGGTTACATCCCCCGGGATAGGCAATTCTCTTGTTTTAAAACCGGCTCATAATTCTCTCTCCCGATAGATTTGGCCTTTGTGTCAAAGGAGATATTGCATATGATATCGAATGGCAAGGAATGACCTACCTCGTGGGATATCATATCATGCACCTTTGGAAACTGATAATATCCATCACCATCCGACCTCGGAAGGTGTGGAGGCTGAATCCTAGGTGGACTAGAAGTGCCAAAAGTACTTGGCTGGCATGCCGAAGCAGGTAGAGACATACTGGAGTAAAAATGAGGGCTCCGTAAACCCACTGGTGGAATGGGATGCTCGAAGCTGTGCTTAGGGGAGCTATAATTGGAGGCTTTGCATCACACAGAGCTGACTTAAGAGAAGAAGGGAATTGGAAGCAAAAAGTCTTGGAGAGGGAAACGCATATGTGCAGACCCGGCTCAAGATACTAAGGACTACATTAGTGGCTCAAGGGACTACTCGCTGCATCTGACAGACGTACACTCAGAATTCACTTCCTCAGGCAAAAACATCAATCTTTGTGGAGAGTTGACAAAAATGGTAGAGTATTGGCATTTTGGCCAGGCAGCGGAAACACCGGTGACAGTAGTGGCTAGTGTGGTTGATGCGGGGGGAGTGGTCTGGTCGGATCGGCAGGGGCAGATTTGTGAGCAGGTTTCTTATGATTATAGTGGACTCTATGCCACGAAATAAACTAACACAGATATGGAAAAAAAAAATAAAATAGCCCTACTTTCTAGACACGGTGGATATACCTGTAACTACTCCAGTGAAGAGACAGCGAGGAATTAGCAGCTTCTATATCGTCAGAGAGAGATCAGCAGGCTATAGGGAAATTGGCGACTCATATGACGCCCGGGACCTGATGGGTTACCAGCGGAATGGTATAAACAATACACAGACAATGGAGTGGTAGGGTGGAGAGGTTGTTTGCGGCGGCAGATATAGCGGACTCCCTTCACTTTTCCTTCTCTGAGTCAGAGATCACAATAGTCCCACAAAGCCACGGCAGACACCCTGATCAGTGCAGCTTCATATATGCCAATTTCCTTGCTTAACCAGATGCAAAGATTATGCGAAAGTTTTGGCTGATTGAGACTAAATGGAGTGATTCTATCATTAGTTGGTCACAGACCATTCAGGATTATGCCAGGGAAAACTGCTGACATTAAAATCTGAGACGGCTATTTTTACCAACCTGCATGTCACCCACACTAATGCGGGGAGTAGAGTGATCCTGCCTTAGACAAACGAAAAAGCTTTTGACTCTGTTGAGTGGAGGTTCATGTGGATACTGTTGTCACGGATTGGATTCCTCTTGTTTTATTAATGGCTGCGCCTATTGTATTTGCAAACCACGCGAGAGTCAGAGTAAAATGGATTGCTTTCTCCCCTTTCCTTCCCACTGAAAGAGCACTAGGCCAGGGGTGCCCCGCTCTCCACCGCTGCTCTTGCGCCCGCTTATGGAACAACTATCAATTATGATTAAATCGGTGCATGACGGCATTAGGGGATGGTTGGTTGCAGGTCTTGAAGAAAAAAATCTCGTTGTATGCAAGATGACATTTGGTGTATTTGGGAGATCCAAGGCCTTTTGGAATGTTTTGCTGGAACGGTAATACATTTGGGAATTACTCTGGCTTGCGGGAAACTGGGGGAAAATCACATACTGTTTTATGCTAGATTGACCTGACCTGAGCTTGGTAACCTCCTATCTCCGCCCTTCAAATTTCCACGCATTTAAAATATCTTTGGAGTGATACAATACATAAAAGATCCTTTCTAATTTCGGTGTGCTAAACCTCCAGCCAGTGGTGAGACAGGTGGGGATGTTGAGGCTGAAGTCATGGCGTCCAACCTCCCTCTGTTCCCCTTATTGAAAGGGTGAACGTAGTTAAAATGTTAATATTACCCAAGCTCTATATATATACAAGGGCGGGCCCCAGGGTTGATTCCCAATTCGCATTTCAAGCTGTTAGACAAACTGTTTTTTCTCTTTTCATGGGGAGGCGCCACTCCTCGTCTAAGCAGGGCTACACTTAATGTCCTCCACATGACCAAGTGGCATTGCATTTTCTCCTGACCTGTAAGTGCTATTATGTAGCGATTCCAGTTGACATATATATCAAAATGGTTCCGGGTAATACGAAGTGACCCAATCGTGGTGCTAGAGGCATCCTGATAGGCTCACTTGAGGGACTTGCCAATCTGCCTTATATGTGAGGGAAATTGCTTCCGACATTATTTAAACACCAATGATGAGTGCCAGCTGTGTCTTGGTGTGGGAAGAATTTATCACCATCCTTACAGACATAAGTGGGCGAGACAGTTCGTTGGTCCCTCGGTTTGTTCCCTTGTGGTGTAACAGGAAACTGCCGAAACTAGTAGAGCTGCCAGACTATGGTTTCTGGGCTTAGCCCGAGGGGTGAAATACCTTACGCAATGTATAAAGATGGGGTATTCTGGACATTGCAGGGGGGGGGGGAGATGCAGCTACAGTTTTTGGACCTTCCTAGGGGGATCTCTTTTTTTCAAGATATTACCTACAGTTAAGGTCATGCGTGTGTGGCGCCAGTTTTGTGGGGATTGTAGTCCAGCTTTAATACGGATACTTAGAGTCCCATTTTTGAGAACGGGTTACCCTTAAGAAGTCCAGTTTTCTTCCATCTACAAAGCTGTTATGGTCGGTCAGGGTCTCCCTCTGGCGGTCCCTCCATCGAAAGGTGGCAGAGAGATGTCCCAGCCTTAACCAAATGATTGCGCTCTCTGAGCTGAAGGACCCCTAGGCGTTCCCCCCCCCCCCCCCCCTCTCAGTTTTGATGCCCAGGGATCAAACTATCCAAATTAAAGAGGCTCCATAGGTTTTATCTTACACCAGTAGATTTAATAACCAGATGCATTTCTTGACCCTCCACGGCTTGCTCCCGTGGTGGGGCAGAGAGAGGAACTTTGATTCACTATGTTGTGGGAGGTGCCCGTTTCTGCAAAACTATTGGTGGAAATTCACTGGTTTTTTGAATAGGACCACTGGTTTTCCCTAATGTGGTCACCTGAAAACAGCGTGCCGATCTTAGGTCTTGTAGAAGAGTCTAATTCCGGGTAAATCACACCCGCACCCTTTATCTAATCTTGCTCATCTATACCAGAAAAAAACATTCTTTTAAACATGGATCAACCGCCCAAGGTCCCTACTACTTTAGAGCGTGGAAACTGCTGTTAATGCGGAACTCCCTAGGTACAATATCACATATGCTGCAAAAGGCATCCCCACAAGCGTTTCCATACAGTTTTGGAGCAATTGGACGCGGCTCAGACGATGTGAATGGCAATTGGATGGGTGTTAAGGGGGGCCAGAGACCGACAAGTGTGAATGAAGATTGATTGTTATGTTGAATGTATAAGACATAGAGGCATGGCATGACTGAAAAGCACTTAGGAGAAATACTACACATTGATGGTCGACTTCCTGATTCCCTTTTTTGTCATGCTCATTTATACGTGTACTATATAGAAATATACTACTGAAATGTGTTTGAATATATACCATCCAGAAGTCAATTATCGGACACAGCTGATGTATCATATGTATATGTTGCTATTCGCCGATTCCTCCTTTGAAAATTGTTATACTCTCTACACTTTGAAGTACTGTAATGCCTCTGTAGAACATGTGATAATGTTGGTTTTTGTCTTTTTGTGTCTATTTGGAAAATTATAAAATAAAGCCTTATAAAAAAAAAAAAAAAAAAAAGGAGAGACCTACCTAAATGGTCTCTTGGCAAATCCCCTTTAATACATTCATAATAATAATACACAAGTGAAGGTTTCACAAATGATAATCATGTGACCAGCACTGCACACCTTGTGACTGGTGAGCAGGTTCAATATCTTAAATTATTGATGTCTATGTGTAGATTTTTCCATGCCAGTTATGTGATTAGCACTGTATATCATAACAACATGAATTAGTGTTGGATTTATAACATTGATTTTTTATTTTTTTTTGCATTTGATACTGTGAAAAAGTTTTAGTCAGGTGTTCAAAAAAAAAGCTGCAAAGTAAGTGTGCTTTAAAAAACACAAGCGTTAGGGTACGTTTACACGGCTTATTTGGACCTGGTTTTGGATGAGGTTTTCGGAGCGCTTCCGCTCCCAAAACCTCGCCTGAAACAAGATTCTTCAGAAGAGGCTCGGCGAAGTTTTGGGTGAGGTTTTGGATCAGGTTTTAGATGAGGTTTTTGACGAGGTTTTCACCCATATAAATTAATAGCCAGGACAAAAACCGCGTCCAAAATGCGCTGAAACCGTGCCAAAAAACGTGCCAAAGACACGCTTCAAGAATTGACATAACACTTCTTTTTCAGTGCTTCCAAACAAGCGTGTAAAAACCAACGACAGCTCTCTCCGACACGCGATCGCCGCATCTAAAACATAGGCTTTACATAGGAATCATTAAATGGACTGCGGCAGTCATCATATATGCCGAGAGTGAGCTGGATCTGGGTGTACATTGGCTCTTGGCCGAGGAACACCTCCGAAACCAGCTATCTCAAGACATACTCTGACCGTGGTGCATCGACAACACAAGAATCAACTACACAAGCGCCCCGAGAGAGATCACGCCTCTCAATCACCGCCGGCACTGATTCTTTTGTATCGCTCTACGTAACTTAATTGAACTAGCGCGACAACACTAGATCACAGGCGCGCGCACATTAACGAGGAATGGTATCGGGTACACTGAGGCCGTGCGGACAAGACAGGCGCGATCGCGCCGCGTCAGTCGCGTCGCGGAGCCGCGCTCTCTCCGCTACTCAACCAGTTTTCGCAATGCCGCGACTGAGGTAGTCTCTTCTCTGCTTGTCTGTGTCCGCTGCACTCCAGCAGCCGTTAGAGCTAACCCAACAACACGTGCAGACGAACAGCACACTAATATCTCCCCCCGCGGCGGATTCGCCGAGCGGGAGGAGCAACGGATTCTTCCCACTGTTCTCAATGAGCGCAGTGGATTACTGTTATGGCTTCTGAGCCGCAGGATACATCTACAATGCTGATCAGCCAGGAGCGCAGGGCTTAGCTCGCGATCCTATGCTCAAGGCACCGCCCAACTTACCGTAGTCTGCCGAACTCGCGGACAGTCTCATACATGAACTTAATGGCACAGATATGGAGTGTTGCTTCGCGCAGAGCTAATGTGTTGTCACTATGTCCTACATCTCTCACCTAAGACGCAATAAACAAAACATCCAACAATCAATCTCAACACCATCAAATAAACCGAGCGGATACCAGCGCAACAACAGACGCGCTAAGTGCGAACGACCTCTTCTCAAATTCTCTATCTATATTATATATACATCTTTATGTACAAAAGAGAATAGCTATGCACACCATTGTTAATAATGAACCCCACAGAATATCAGCATCAACAGATGTGTTTTGAGCAGTATTCGGACTACTACCTGAAACATGTCTGTTGATGCTGATATTTGTTGTGCTATGACATTGTTGCACTTTTTAAATATGAAGAAATAAAGAAGACAAAGTTTTACCTTCATCAAGTGGAATCCTTTATGGTGCTGGAGTATACCCTTCTCATGCTTTCAAGATTGAACAGTACAGGTGAGCGGGGAAAACTTAATTTTATAATATTTCTTGACTACTAGTGGTTAACACTATAATACCATTTAAATTACTATTGTCTGAGAAAAATACATTTAAAGCACTGTCACGCGTTCACACGGCAAGGACCAAATACTGGTCGGATTTCCCGACCACTGTTTAGTCTTTTTTTGTCACGCAGGGGGATGGCTTTTGTCTGTGGTTTGCGGATTCGTTAAGTTTTTCGTTACATGTAGGCAGGTGTCCCAAAAAACGACCAGCGGAAAATCCGTGCAGCGGGGACATGGATTTTCTATTGAAGTCTGTGGGGGAGCGTTGCATGTCGGTTTTCAGACGGTTTGTAACTGACCAATAACCCGTGCCATGGGGACAAGCCCTAAAAGCATACTATTGTCCACCGTAGCAATCATTTTCAGTGTAAAAAATAGTGTATAATAGGAAATATATTTTTGTGTATAACCGCTTACTAACAAGCATTTAAAATGTTACGGTCATAACTTTTTGTCTATGACTTGCTTTACTCATCACCTATATGATGTAAGGGAGCATAACACGTAAAAAGTTTTTTTTTTCCCTTTTTTTTAAATTCCTCAGACTATTTAGATTGCAGAGTTACAAACATGAACTTGATTCTGAGTTATTACTATTGTATTTGCAGACAAAAGAGGAGTGACAGTCACACAATTTGCTCCTTAGTGGCAGCAAATAATGTTTGATAATCAGTCCCCTCCTATACTTTTTGCAAAACGATTGTCAAACCCGCTAGTCACAAATGGACATTTAGGTTTCCCTTTAACCCTATGTTATTTAAGTACATTTATATAATGAAGATGATCACAAAGCACAATAGAAAAAGCAAAAAAAAGCACAATTTTGTAATATAAAGGGAAAGTCAACGCGCAATAATAAAAATTCAATAAAACAAAACAATATTAAATAAAACGTTGGGTTTGCTTAGTTTAATTCTTGTTATAGCATCAAATTACCTTAGTAAAAGCATCTCTGCCATCAGAAGCCTGTGAGCAACTAAGAGGTTTGGAAACACTGTCTCCACGAACTATTATGGTGTGTCTGGTAAGGCAACTTTTTAACTCCATTTGGTTTACCTATTTGGGGAAAAAAAATCAAATTTGCTGATATTAGATACTATAATACTCCTGTTTTCAGATGTTGATTTGGAAAAATATGGCATCCACTTAAGGGTAAATTTTTTTGTCCCAGGACTAAGAGTGCAATATACACTATTCACAAAAAGTTAACGATATTTGGCTTTTGGTTGCAATTTCAGGATGAACATAAAATGTCTTGAAATTATTTTTAAATTAACTAAATCTCTTAACTTTAGAATGCACATGTCCAACTGTTCAATGTTTCAGTACTTTTTATGGCAAAATTCCCAATAGGTGTTTTAATCTCTGAATTGACCAATAAGTAGGGTATCAATTTGTATTTAAATAGGACATCATGCTGTTCACATTGTGACATAATGAGACCAAGACAACACCTACTATTGATCAACAGTACCTTGCCACTGCACGAGGCTTCAAGCAGGATGCTCTCAGACGCAAGGGGTCGCTTATCTGGTCTCTTTTAGTTTGTCTCATGAAAGATGGTCTCATTTAGTTCATTTAAAAAATATATATATATGTTCAATCTGAAATTTTAACCAATAGCCAAATTTCCCTCACTTTTGTGAGTAATTGTATTTAAATAAAAGTATAACTTGCTGAGTGCAGGGCACAGTGGAATGAGTTGGAGTGAAATGGCTTTCTCAGCTCCCTTTTCCCCCCTGCTTAGTACCAGTCAATATTATGCTGTACATTTCTGAATAGCACTTACAGTGAAGGAAATAAGTATTTGATCCCTTGCTGATTCTGTAAGTTTTCTCACTGATAAAGACAGAACAGTCTTAATTTCAGGTAGGTTAATTTAACATTGAGGGATATAATATTCCAAAGATAAAAACCAGAAAATTCACATTGTATAAATAAATAAATATTATTTCAATTTTGCAGTGAGAAAATAAGTATTTTATTCCTCTGCCAAACAAGGCTTAATAAAACTTTGGTGGGCAAAACCTTTGTTGACAAGCACAGCAGTCAATGGTTTTATGTAGTTGATGAGGTTTGCGCACATGTCAGGAGTGAATTGATTCAGCTCCTCTTTTGCATAATTATCTCTAAATCATTAAGATTTTGAGGCTGTCGCTTGGCAACTCAGAGCTTCAATTCCCTTCAAAAGTTTTCTATGGGATTAAGGTCTGGAGATTGGTTAGGCCACTCCATGACCTTAATGTGCTTCTTTTTGAGTCACTACTTTGTTGCCTTGGCTGTATGTTAGGGGTCATTGTCTTGCTGGAAGACCCAGCCACGACCCATTTTTAATGTGATGGAGGAGGGAAGGAGGTTGTCACTAAGGATTTTACGGTACATGGCTCCCTCCATTCTCCTACTGATTCGGTGAAGTATCCTGTGCCCTTAGCAGAGAAACACCCCCAAAACATAATGTTTCCACCTCCATTCTTGACAGTGGGGATGGTGTTCTTTGGGTCATAGGCAGCATTTCTCTTCCTCCAAACACGGCAAGTTGAGTTAATGCCAAACAGCTCAATTTTTGTATCATCTGACCACAGCACCTTCTCCCAATCACTCACAGAATCATCCTGGTGTTCATTGCAAAATTCAGACAGGCTTGAGAAAGGGCACTCCTGGATTTTAAACTATTACAGCGTAATGTGTTACCGTTGGTTTTCTTGGTGACTGTGTTACCAGCTGCCTTGAGGTCATTAACAAGTTCCCCCCGTGTAGTTTTAGGCTAATCTCTCACCTTCCTCATGATCAAGGATATCCCACGAGGTGAGATTTTGCATGATGCCCCAGATCGATGTCGATTGACAGTCATTTTGTATTTCTTCCATTTTCTTACTATTGCACCAACAGTTGTCTCTTCTCACCCCAGCGTCTTTTCTTATGGTTTTGTACCCCATTCCAGCTTTGTGCAGGTCTATGATCTTGTCCCTGACATCCTTAGAAAGCTCTTTGGTCTTGTCCATGTTCTAGTGGTTAGAGTCTGACTGAATCTGTGGACAGGAGTGTTTTATAAAGGTGACTATTTAAGACAGCTGTCTTTAATGCAGGTAACGAGTTGATTAGGATCATCTAACTGGTCTGTAGGAGCCAGAACTCTTAACGGTTGGTAGGGGATCAAATGATTATTGACTATAGTCTGAATGCTGTGCTTGCCAACAAGGGTTTTGCCACCAAGTATTAAGTCTTGTTTGCCAGAGGGATCTAATACCTGTTTCTCGCTGCAAAATGCAAATACATTTATAGAATTCATACAATGTGATTTTCTGGATTTTATTTTGGATATTCTATCTCTCAATATTAAAATTACCCTACCCTTAAAATTATAGACTGTTCATGTCTTTGTCAGTGGGCAAATTTACAAAATCAGCAAGGGATCAAATAATTATTTCCGCTACACTGGTGAGTGGGTGGCGCCTCATTGTTCTCCCTCAACCTCTACTTACCTAATGGTGAGTGTGGGTCATGATGTACAAACCATAGGTATCAAGTCTAGAAAATTAGCCATGTTAGCCACTAGTCAAAACAAGAGACTGGTCCCTTAGATAAAAAAAAATTAGCACCATGTACCTATTGCATGTCCTTATTGCCTGGGTCACCTATGCTTTTGCTCCTATTTTGATCACTTCTCACTTTTTTATGTTTGTTACTTCCTAAGTTGTAAAGTGCTGCAGAATTTGTTGGTGCAATACAAATAAAGATTATTATTATTATTATTATAATTATTATTATTAGTAGTATTATTGTTATGTATAGGGAACACGTCCCCATCTTTCACTATGTATTTCTCTATACATTAATATCTGACTTTTTATTAGTATTTTAAAAGCCACACCAATATAGCCTATAAATAAAAGAATGCCACTGATATGAAAATATGGATAATGACTCAAAAGGAATTATTTTCTAGTTACCTCTAGCAAAGTAGCTACAGTGGACAGATGGACGGAATCAGGAACATCACAACCATCAATATTTCCAAACATTGCATCTACAAATGAAATATATTTTATTAAATAAAAACAAATATATACATTTCATATATAAATAAACATATTATACATGGTTGAACTTCAAGAAAGAAAGACATAGTAACTTGAGATGGCTCACAAATACAAATAAGGCTCCGTTCACATCACAATAAAAGTCTAGGTGAAGGTATATGTCAGGAGAATCTGCCAATATGGACCTCAAAAAAGGTTTCAGTGTATTCTATTATATACACATATAGCAGAATACGTCAGTAATAGTCTTCCATTTAAAAAAATTGTATATGGCACAGTATACAGTTATTTCCTGTATACATTTGAACGCAATTTTGTAGATTACGATGCCATTTCATCTCACAAACAAGGCATACCAACATACACAGGCCTGATTGAGTCTAAAAGGACATTCCTTTTGTCTCTGTCGGATGAAAGTAGCCCTATGAGGCATTTAGGTATACCCTGATGCATTTCTCAGTGTATATGTTAAATTTTGGGCTCTTAAAGGGGTTTTCGCACTACATTGATTAGCGTTAAACGTTAAGAGAATGGTAAATAAAGACTATTACCAAATACATTGCTCTTCCAATTTTGCTTGGTTTCAGAGATAAAGCAGTTATTTCCAGCTTATTTACAAAGGTTTCCCTAGTTACTGACCACCTCTCTTTGATTTCTTACTGCACTCATTGCTCCAGCTCGCCTGTCCGACCATGGTGAGCTCACTCCCGCCTGTGCTCTGTAGCCTTCCACCTTACTGTTTACACTATTTTGTTAGCAATGTCCCTCTAACAGGCTCAGCTAGAAATAGCAGAGCAGATATGCCAATCACTGCTGTAGACAAACTCACAACCCAACCACAAAATGTGAGCCTGAAGCTGGCTGTGTCTTTGTGGAACAGCATTGTGAGAAAACTCCTTTAATATATGTGAGCACAGCAATATTGGAGTGTCCACAAAAATAGATACTAAAAACTTAATTTTTATTACTATAGATAATATATAAACCCCGGATGACCTGTCAGAAACCTATCCCTGTAGATAGGAGAGAGAGATAAAAAAAAACCTAAAATACCCCTACCTATCCAAACAGCTGAGTACTCGCCACGATAAGGGCAACTCTGACCCGGAACCTATCCCTAGTAGGAAAGCCCTGTATCCAAAAAAGGCGATATAGGGGTCAAACTAGGGAATAAACAACAAATAGTCCACTAATATGGCTTATATAAGGCTCTCAAGCTGGTTAATGTAGAGCCAACAAGTAAACCAAGCCATCAAACATTACTTACTGACTCATACCTTATCCTAGATGTTATGTACATGCGACTAAATACTCCAACGCGTTTCCCCCACTGATTTTGTGGGTTCATCAGGGAGATGGATGAACAAATTGTCTAGAGAATTATTATGTCTCTTAGCCCAAGATGACAAACAGTGGTTTTTTCATCTCTCCCTCCTATCTATAATTAGACAGGGATAGGTTTCTGACAGGTCACTCGGGGTTTATATATTATCTATATTAATAAAAGTTACGTTTTAGCATCTATTTTTGTGAACACTACAATATTGTTGTGCGAGTTATTGGTCTGGAGATTTCCACGTTTCTCATTAAGCAGGTTGGGGCCCGTTCTATAAATTACCCAGGTTGTTAAGCGAGACTGAGCACAGCCTACATATGAAATATTAATCATTACACAGGTACAGAAAAATGTATTTTCATGTATGCTATACAGAAAATCATAATGACAATGCATACTTTGGAAGTTAACATTTCCCAAGTGGAGCATAGCTGCCAGCAGTTTATTAATATTTGTTACATCTTGTTCAGTAAAGAGAAGAATCTTCATGGCAGAACGGACTTGTATGTAATCTCTGGAATCATCGCGCCCATCACAAGCTGTGCAATTACCCTATAAAAAAAACACAGATCAAGTAACTGTTTGTCATCAGAAGCCATATATTGGCTTAGTTCCTTTCAAAATGATATACTGTCATTCCAGTAATACTTTCATTAGATTTACAGACATGAAACAGATATCAATGTGTGCTATTATGAGGAACATTAACACATGGTTGTGTGAAAAACTGTATTTGTAAAAAAAAAAAAACTAAAAAACTGAAGCTGTTGAAATAGGAGCTCTTGGAAATACTTCAAATTTTATGAATTTACTATTATATGTTCACAAGATTTATTATGTGGTCAATAATGGCAACTAGCAACTTAGGGCGACATGCATGAACGGGGCTGCGCCAGTTTTCTGGCGTAATTGGAGCCTAAAAACTTTTGAAGCCCTATCCAACAGATGTATAAAAAGTCGAAAGGTACAACTTGGCGCAGTTTGCATTAGACACAACACTTTTGAATGTGCCAAACGTACCAAAGTTTGGAGCGAAACTGCCATACAAATCCATAACATGGCTGAGACAAAGTTTGACATATAACACTCTATCCGCAAAAATGTTTGGCACATAACACTTTATACGCCAACGTTTGGCACATGACACTCTTTCATACATACTGTTGTATTCTACACCCCTCTATTTTGATTTAGAACGGGTTTGTTGGTGCCAAGTTTCATATATGTCACCTTTGATAGTTAGAAATCCTTGCAGGTTTCAACTACAGGAGATGTCTTGGACAAGGTAGCTGCCTACTTTGTTCAGAAAAAATGCAAAAAACGGTAACTCTACAGTGTGCAGGTGCGTCACAAAGGCAAGCGGAGGTCGTTTGATAGGTTAATTTAACAAAAATGTTAAACCGTGAACTACAGAAGGTGGTGTAGGGTTTAGCCCACAGTCTTTTGCATTTCATGATGTTACTTGGGGCATGGCGATATTTCTCACACAATCTTCAGCGGCACACCCATGAGATGGGATTCTCCTTCTCTGTCCACACACAGGGCGACATGTATGAACAGGGCTGTGCCAGTTTTCTGGTATACTTTGAGACAAAAAGACTGTATGAACAAGTGCAGTCCAAACTTTTGTGCGATAAGTGCCTTTGTAATGCGCCAAAGATTAGGGTTCACCACATTCATAGAAGTAGACACATTTATGATTCATTGACGCCAAACCTAGGTGCAGAACAGTTAGAACAACCAGACCAAGTTAAAGGTGGTCTTTCTGAGCCTGACTTGTCGCATTGGCACTACAATGCCCATGTATGTATGAACTGCAGAAGAAGAGGTTCATACATTCTGGCGCATTCTACACTACCTTAAAGAGAACCTGTCACATAGATTATGCCCCCCTTGCTGAGGGCAGCACAAGCTAGTGTCAGACCTGCTGGTCCCAGCGCGGTGTCCCTTAGTCTGTAAGATGCAGCAGTTTTAGAGCATTTACCCCTCAAATCTTATTCATGAGCAGGTGTTAGCCCCGCCCACCAAAGGCTAGCCCCGCCCACTGACAGTTATTCACATGTTTCTACCTATTCAAAGCAATAGGTTTGTCAGTTGAGATAGGCGGGGCTAGCCTCCGATTTGCCGGGTTTGAAAAAAACTGAGTCTTTGAAGGACTCTTCGAATGACTCTTCTGGCTGAAAACTGCAGATTTGAGCATTAAATACACGAAAACTACAGCATCTTACAGAATAAGGGACACAGCGCTGGAAACAGCAGGTCTGACACTAGCTTGTTCTGTCCTCAGCAAGGGGGGCATAATCTATGTGACAGGTTCTCTTTAAAGCTATTTGGAACTGTTAGCGCCAACATTCATACATGTCGCCCATAGTTTTCTTCTGTAAACCACGCTGTATCTCTCCCCTAGAGTCGGTGTTTCCTGCCGTCGCTATGTGGAGCCTGTCTATACTTGATAAATCAGTCTCTTTTTAGAGCTGGCACAGAACTCTTGCTCCCACCACTGTCTCCTCTCTTAACAGTTTCAAGAACCTAACTCCTCCCACTAATGTTATTTATTTATTTTTTTTTAAAGTTTGCCCTCCAGAGACGAGGAATTACAAAGTCAGCATAGACGTGGTTCTTTCCCTTTTTTTCTAAATAGTTTTCTAAATAGTTGTGGTTGGGAAAAAGTTGTACAGGAGGATCTAGGCAGAGTGAAGGGAGAGGAGGGCCTACATATTGGTCACAGATTAAATATGAAAAGGTCATGTCTATCTCCCATTTCCTTCCAGGATGGACTTTATATAATCCGTCTTAAGTTATATTTTTATTTTTATTGAAAGTGGAGAAGATCCTCTGAAAGTAATACTTCTTACTATGTAGAGTCAGATGCAATTCAAAAAGACTGTGATGTTTGTTGATTCTGTTGGCTCTCAAAGGGCAATTTGTATCTTCTCAATAAAATTATTGTTAAAAAAAAAAAAAAAGTTCACCCTCTTACTGTACTTCTTCCCGGGGTTCTGTTGCCATCCACTGGCTACTATGGAAATTGACGACTCAAGGTCTACAAAGATATGATAATCAAGGTATGTTACCATGGTTAAGTACATGTAATCTAAAGACTTTTCCAGTTTCAGCTGCTTCTTTTCTTCTGAACCCATGCCAAGCAGCATGCAGTAAAAGATGTGATAATTTCTCTCTCCTGCGGCCTATGGAATAAGCAGACAGAAAAACATACAAAATGAAAACAATCCTCTGCATAACATGAACTCAAACACTCACCAACTACAAGACTGAAAGAGGTCCAAGCTCCAACCCTTACCCACAGTACTACCATAGCCTATGACAGTGCCATCAACATTAGCTTGTGGGGTGTTTGCCCGTCATCAGTGCAAGAGTCATTGAGTGTGGCTCAAAAGAGGTGAAGTACCTCAGGGAGAAGCACCATGTCCATGTGTGGAGATTTAACGCGTTTACACTCCACTGGTATTTACATATTCTAAAAGGCTTATGGGCAAAGAGCTAGGACTCTTGAGCGCCATCTATTGCATGTAGCAATCCTTAAGTCCCATCTGAATCAATGAGCTTTTGCACTGTGAGGGATTCAAACCAGACTGTATTTATAAAAAAAAAAAAATTCCTCCACTACCATTCTAATGCTCACCAAGTCCATGCTGATCTCCACTTTCTGATCCTCACTCAATACAGAAATTGACTTTACCATTGATTTCTTCCACTTCCTGTGTATCAAGAGGAAACTAAAAAATGGACATCAGTGAGGACCTGAGTAACAACAGAATGGCAGCGGTAATGGACAAGTGATGTGGGTAATGCTTCTTATTCTTTAAATGCAGTCCGCCCCTGCTTAGAAAAGATTTATTCAGCTGAACAATTCCTTTGACACTAAGGGCGACACTTATGTATTTTGGCGCCCAGACGACAATTTTTTAGCGTGCACTAGTAGTGAAGAATGCGCCTGAATTTATGAACCTGTTCTACTAGTCAGTAATGTGCCCAGTTTTTCCATCCTTCTGTCATAAATGCGTAGAACCATATAGTTGTGGTGCGACACGCCTCCAGAACGCCACCCAATCTCAGGCACATTACAAAGTGCCGCGGGCGCCCAATAATGCACTTAATTTTGGAGTGCGTCTGATTATAAATGTAGAGAACAGGGCTGTGAAAGTTTTTTGGCTGAAAGGACGCCAGACTACTGGCGCAGCCCTGTACATACATGTCGCCCTAAGCATTGTTTATCTTCTATAATATACTTCTTCAATTATAAAACCATGGGACATCTACGAGTAATATTTTTTTGGACTGACTGACCTGTCTGCATACTCGAGACTTCTCCAAAAGGAACTGCTCAATACGTGATCCCTCAATGACATTATCCTTTGAGAAATGGATTTCTATGTATTTTCCAAAACGGCTAGAATTGTCATTTCGAATGGTCTTGGCATTTCCAAAAGCTGAAAAGATATTAACAACATTTAAAATAAATTTTTTTGTAATGAAGCTGCCATATGTTGACATACTCTCAACCCAATCAATACACTGTACAAAAATATATTGTAATTTACTGCAGATTTCACTTATTGCAATTTAAAGAAAAAAAATCCATGGCAGCAAATCTGCAGCAAAATCATTGGTAAAATAACTTGAAGCCAATATCGAGAAATACAATTGTGAAAATCTCTTAATAGCTATATAAAATGTAGGACTTTTTATACAAGCAATTTCAAAACAAACCAAGTTGCAACATTTAAATGGGTTTTACCACAAAGTAAAATTGACGTGGGAAATTTGCAAATGAAAGAATGAACATTTTCGCCATTCATTTTATTTATTAAAAATTCTGCACCATTTTTGTTTTAGCTGCTACCTCAGTGATCCATAGTGTACAGCTCGTCTTTGGGGGATACGACCAGTGACAAATGCTCCTCAGTCCTAGACACACATGCTCTCACCTCTCCTCTCATGCAACTACTGTAAGTTTCTTCCTTGCTTGGTAATCACACACACTCACTGCTGAGCAAGTGTTTTATTCACCAGGTACTGTCATTCTACTCCCATCATCTGTACTCAATTAGTCAAATAGTGCAAACAAACTGAAAAAAATTAACTTTGATTAGGTACCGTATTTTTCGGACTATAAGACGCACATAAAAGCCTATGAATTTCTCAGAAATCAAAAGTGCGCCTTATAGTCCGATGCACCTTATATATGAATCAATTCTTCACTTGGGTTTTTAGGCTTTGTTCAGAATGTATTAGGTACAGCTAATTTAGTGACACTTATTTGCAACTGGTTTGTAACTGATTTCCAATCGTAAATACGTTCCGAAATCAGTTACAAATCAGTTGCAAATAAGTGTCACTGGCACGTATTTCGCGCCGGAATTACAATCCCCATTCTTTACATAGGGTGATTCCGATGCAAAATATAGCACAATAAAAGGCAGGACCATTGTAAATCTGACCGTATTGCGACCGCAATTCGCGGGGGCAATACGGCACGGAAATATGTACGGGTATTGATTTTTGTTACAACTTTACAAGTTGAGAGTTATTGTGAAAGTGTTGAATAAAGTTTGGCTTGCGGTCTGAGCTTTGTTTCATTTAATGTGCCGCGCCTTATAGTCCGGTGCGCCTTATATATGAACCTAGATGCCTTAGCAGGCGCTCATTGTTAATGTGCCTTATAGTCCGGTGCGTCCTATAGTCTGAAAAATACGGTATGTGCATAGAGAAAAATCCACGTTTGTTTCCTACAGGGATTTCAACCTAGAACCCTTTTGCTGAAAGGCAGAAGTGCTAACCACTCAACTACATTGTAGCTACACCCAGCTCTTTACATAAACAGACCTTTGTTTAACTAGAGTGAGCACAGTGTGGGGAAAGGCATGGTGATGTTAAGCCTGCTGGGCCACATGAAGTGCAATTAAGACAAATCATACATGCCCCTTTTTGAACACACTGAAAGCTGACACAGGAGAAATCATGCATGAAATGCATTTGTGGTAAAACCCCTTTAAAACAGGTACTCTTTAATTTATTATCTAATGTGAGAATTACAATTTCATGTCCAATTATAATACTGTTTGTGAAATTACATAATTTGCTACAATATACCAAAAACATTCCATTCTTGTATATTGCAAATCACTGGCTAATCACTCACCCCAAACAATCAGCTTTGTTTGCCACAGGAAATAGTATCTGACTATGTATTTCCACTGTAGCACTACATGGCAACCAAATTAATGGCCAACCAAATAAAATATGGGTAGGCTGAGTCTCTCAGAACAGGAGACTATCTTACATGGAAACTCTAAGCTTTATTGCATAGAGGGGAGTCCTCTCTATAATGTCTATATGTCCTAATACAGCACATGGGCAGGACAGCATTGGACTGGTTCATCTGGAGACTGAAAGGTCCTCCAGTAAACCCGGAGTCCGACCCATACATGGGTCTAGTGATAGAGCTATGGCAGTCACAGTGGTCGCATTTGCAACTGGGCCCTTAAGGCAGAAAGGCCGAAAAGCCACCTTACCACAGTCTGAGACAGACCCTTTAATGGCTGTGCACAGAATTATTTAAGCATTCTGTCTGATCATAGAAAGAGTTTTGCAGCCATACAGTTAAAGCTGCACAGACATCTTTGTATGTCCCTGCACTCATCTGTATGATTAGTGCTAGGAGGAAACAGGACGTGACGAAGTCTCTTAGGTTTTCTCAAATGGGCTCTTAAAAAAACTGCCAGTTTGGAGGAAATGGAGAGAAGTAGGTGCCTGACCTGGTTCCAGTCAATTCAGTTAAAACTAGGTCAATAGAACACATATACTACTGAATAATTGCATACCGGTGGGTGCAAGAGCATTCAGTGCTGGCTCTTTTCTCTCTTATTTCCAGGGGGTATAGCTTGGATTATAATTACTTTTTTAAGGTACCGTATGTAATCAAAGTAATTTAAGGTGGTACAGTGTATATTGTAATTAATCGAAGGGGCATTGTGTATGTTAAAATTCATTTAAGGCAGTACAGTGCATATTATAATTATTTTAGGGCATACAGTGCATATTTCATTTCAGGGGGTGCAGTGTGTTATTTAAATTTATTTCACAGGACACTGTGTATTAAAATTAATTTCAGGGGTGCAATGTGCAATATAATTAATTTCAGGGTGCGCAGTGTAAGTTATAATTAATTTTAGGGGATGCAATGTATGCTACAATTAATTTCAGGGAACACACATGAGTCTTTAGCTATCCCCCTGTCCTGTGCAAGAATAAACATATAATTTACTACACACCTATGATGATCTTCCATTATTTTTATACAGCTAAATAGAGGGCCCCAAAAGTAATTTTGCTGGTATGCCTAAGGTTCTCTAGTCCAACACTGTTGTCTTCGGTTAGGTTCACATGGCGCCTGTTTTTGGCACACAAAATCGGTGCCAAAATTTGATTTTAACCATGTTCTATGCAGCTGTTATGGATTCCAAGGTAGAGTATGCACTGGTATTGAAACAACACAGATGTTACACGCAAAATTGCACCGCTCTTGGCAGCTCTCTGGAGGCCTATAAAAACCAGCTGCACCAAGTAATCAAGGGGCATCCTTGCTACCTGGATGTTGAGAGCAGCAGAGCTGAGGAGAGAGGCTTGAGGGAAGTCTTTACAGGACACGGGAGTGTGTAATTAATGTGGTTGTGGTGCTCGGCAATAGGCCTTGACCACTGGTAGAAGAGGTCTCTACTAAAGTATACTTAGTGGCCAGATGGCCACAGTTTGGTTTTGTTTTTCTGCTGAACTGTAAACCTGTGTTGGAGAAAATAGCTGGCTGAGACCAGTGTTAGGCCATGTTCATACGGCGTAATTTGGCGTGCATTTCGCCACGTATTGCGCTGCAATTACGGTAAGGGTATGTTCACACGATGTACTGCGGCACGTACTGTACGTGTTGCAGTACAGCGTGTGCTTCTGGAGCTCACGCTGATCAGCGTGTATTCCCGTGGCGCGGGGGGGGGGGGGGGAGAAACCGCCGCCCCCATAAACATGCATTACTCGAGGTGCGTAATCGCCGCAAGTAATTGACATGTCACTTACCTCCCCACGTGGACAATACGATCGTATTGTACGAGCAGGGAGAGGAGGCGTAATCCATAGTTCTCTATGAGAGCTATGGATTACCGTAATTATGAGGTGCATTTCCCGTGTATTAAGGGTAGTATGCCGCGAAAAGCACCCCCCAAATAAGCCATGTGAACAGACCCTAATCCATAGCTCTAATAGAGAGCTATGGATTACGCATTGTCCCCCCGCGTGTACAATATGATCGTATTATATGCGCGGGGGAGAATTGACATGTCAATTGTTTGCAGCGATTACGCGCCATGAACAATGCATGTCTATGGGGCCGGCGGACCGCCGGCCCCCCTGCACTTTGGGAATATGCGCTGATGAGCGCGACTCCCAAAACACATGGCGTATTGCGGCGGGTACTGTACGTGCCGCAGTTACGCCGTGTGAACATACCCTTAAATGACAGCCCTGTGTCAGAGTGCCATCTCTGTTTTACCAAAAACAGCAATCCGTGAGCTGAATAAACCTGAGATGGGCCAAGATGTTGGCCAAGCGCGACTGAGGCGCTGCACTCTGCAAGCATTCATTTTGTTACTGACCCTGAACTTGCAAAACAGAAGAATATTGTCCTTTTATCTGTTAAACACTATGGGCCACATGTATGAATCCCGCCGGGTCGAGGCGCCGTTTTCCGCCAGTTTTCCGGCGGAATCTGCGCCTGATTTATGTCGCGGCCGGGCGGCGCTCATACATATCATGTAAAGTCCGCCGCGCCTCGCCAGCGTATGAGGCGAAGTGCGGGGACATGGGCGCTGTGCGGCGCTGCGCCTATGCTTCGCCGTCCGAGGAAGTGCACTCATACATGCGGGTAAAAGTCCACCGCGCCTCGCCAGTGTGTGGGGTGCAGTGCGGGACTTAGGCGCCGTGCGGGACTGCGCCGAGAATCTGTTCCGATGCGAGACAGGCTGGAGCGGCGAGAAATCATTCCAGATGTCGGTGCGGAGTATGAAGCAAAAATCGCCTTTATAAAGGCGTTCTACATTTTTTGGGTCTAAATCCTCCGTCCGAGGCGAAGTGAAGCAGGATCGGAACATGCGAGGAAGCGGATCGAAGATCGCGACAGAAGTCTCGGCGCTCCGCTCCGTGCAGCAGGAGTGTGATTCCCGAAAAAATCGCCTTTATAAAGGCGGAAAACAGTGTCAGAAAGGAGCTGAATGTACAAAATACACTTCTTAAAAAATAAAATCACTTTCCCAAACTCGAGAACGGCACAATATCAAGAAATATGATATTGGAAATTGCCGGGAAATACAGTAATTCAAATCCTGAAACCTATTCTCATTGGTCGGCATAAACCGGCCAATCAGAATAGGAGCGACAAAGTCCCATTCTAGCCTATGGAGAAGTTTAGACCAATCAGAATAGGAGCGACAAAGCCCCATTCTAGCCTATGGAGGAGTTTGGACCAATCAGAATCCACGGCGGGACAGTTCAAAATACAGTAAAAAGACAGAAAAGAGCTGATTGGCTGAGCTAGCGGGAGCTTGGCTATCCCAGCCAATCAGAGCGCGAGCTACTTCTCCCATTATAGTCTATGGAGAGATGGGCGCACTGAAATCTCGGCGCTCAGCGCCGTGCGGCATGAAGTATTAATAAAAAAAAAATATTTTTATTAAGTGTAATACATGATCAGATAAAGAGCAGAACAATTGTATAAAAATAAAGCAGTTAAAAACCCGAACAACGCGTTTGTCGCCGAGACCGGCGCTACATAGGGAATTGCCATAGAGAGAATTGCCGGGAAATACAGTAATTCAAATTGTTTAAGCTATTCTCATTGGTCGGCATAAACCAGCCAATCAGAATAGGAGCGACAATGTCCCATTCTATCCTATGGAGGAGAATTGACCAATCAGAATAGGAGCGACAAAGCCCCATTCTAGCCTATGGAGAAAAATGGACCAATCATATTCAAAGGCGGGACAGTTCAAAATACAGTAAAAAGGCAGAAACGAGCTGATTGGTTGAAGCAGCGGGGGCTCGTCCAGCTTAGCCAATCAGAGCGCGAGCTACTTTCTCATAGAGTTCTATGGGGAAAAGAAATTCTGAGCGCGCTCTGTGATTGGCTAATTTCAAAGAGCCGCCGTAATTTGGACCAATGGGAGAGCGAGCGACGCTCCTATGGGTTTTGTAATGCAATCTGAAATCAAACTGTATATGGCCGAAATCACATTATAACACTACACAAGTTGTCACGATGTGTATATAAAAGGAATCCTAATATGTGGCTAACGAAAAAAAAATATTAATTCCCTAAAATCATGTTTATTTCTTTATTTTCGTTAGCCAAGGATCAATAGTATGGGTGCATCGAAAATAAAGAAAAAAACATGATTTTAGGGAATTAATTTTTTTTTTCGTTAGCCACATATTAGGATTCCTTTTATATACACATCGTGACAACTTGTGTAGTGTTATAATGTGATTTCGGCCATATACAGTTTGATTTCAGATTGCATTACAAAACCCATAGGAGCGTCGCTCGCTCTCCCATTGGTCCAAATTACGGTGGCTCTTTGAAATTAGCCAATCACAGAGCGCGCTCAGAATTTCTTTTCCCCATAGAACTCTATGAGAAAGTAGCTCGCGCTCTGATTGGCTAAGCTGGACGAGCCCCCGCTGCTTCAACCAATCAGCTCGTTTCTGCCTTTTTACTGTATTTTGAACTGTCCCGCCTTTGAATATGATTGGTCCATTTTTCTCCATAGGCTAGAATGGGGCTTTGTCGCTCCTATTCTGATTGGTCAATTCTCCTCCATAGGATAGAATGGGACATTGTCGCTCCTATTCTGATTGGCTGGTTTATGCCGACCAATGAGAATAGGTTTCAGAATTTGAATTACTGTATTTCCCGGCAATTTCCAATATCATATTTCTTGATATTGTGCCGTTCTAGAGTTTGGGAAAATGTTTTTTTTTTTTATTATGTGTATTTTGTACATTCAGCTCTTTTCTGACACTGTTTTCCGCCTTTATAAAGGCGATTTTTTCGGGAATCATACTCCTGCTGCACGGAGCGGAGCGCCGAGACTTCTGTCGCGATCTTCGATCCGCTTCCTCGCCTGTTCTGATCCTGCTTCACTCGCCTCGGCCGGAGGATTTAGACCAAAAAAAAACAGGTCTGCTTGTCGGAGCTGCCGAGCGCTGCGATTTGGCGAGCCGCGATGGTACATGCCTCGGACTATACGAGTGTGCAGCGTCCCGCCCCGGAACGCCTACACCGCGCCCCACCGCGCCCACTGCCCGCCCACTGACCGCCCCTTCATGCGGGGCCGCAGCTGAAAGTGCCAAACGCTGCGTGCGACAGCGGGATTCGGGCTGGGAGGCGTAGTGTACGCCAGAAAACTGGCGTAAAGCCCCTTCATACATGTCGCCCTATGAGATTAATGAAGCCTCCAGTTATACCTATACTCATTTTACCTTCCATGATGGGATTAGCCTCAAGAATTTGCTGCTCTATCCAGGAATGTTGGCCACTTGAAGATGCAAGAAACTGCAACATTAATTTAGTGCTCTCTGTCTTTCCAGCTCCAGACTCTCCACTGGAATGAAAAGTTTAGAATTAAGGAAACGATGCATAGAAAAAGATAAGAAATGTAGATAATCTGCAAACAAGATTTTGACAAGATTACGAATAGTCAACAAACTAAACTACATGGGCCATGCCCAGATAATTTTACTAAATTTAAATTCTATTTACTATTGCGTTGTTCTTGTCCTCTGAATACTCTGTGACATATTAATCAGAAGTGAGGATTACTCTGTGTTCTGTGATGCATATACGCAGCACAGCAGCTGGATTGTGGCTGATAGCCATAGCCGAGCTCTTGCTGAAAATGCTGAGATCAGAGATAATTCCTATACTGCCAGTTTAACCCCATAAATACCACATTCAATAGCAACTGTGGTGTTTAAGTAGTAAGACAAAAGAAAGGGGTTCCCTTGTCAGCCTATCAGCTTTCCTCACCATACAATTGCGGGCTGCCAATGGGTTGTCACTTACAAATTGCTTTATTACGTAAGGAAAATAAAATAATGAAACTTAGAAAACAATGGAACACATAGTTGGTACTGTAACGTCTATAATACCCTGAGCTTCAACATTTTATACACTTTAACCCAGATGGTAAATACCAGAAAATGTAAGAATTGCAGGGCTTTTTTTTTACTTCTGGCCTCCAAAAGTAACAAAAAAAGTGATTAAAAGGTCGTAAGCACCCAAACATGGTCCAATAAAAACTATAGTTCATTGTGCAAAAAAAGCCCTCACACAGCTTTGTGAACAGAAAAATAAAAAAGTTGTAATTCCCCAAATACAGAGAAGAATTTTTTGTGCAAAAGTCGTAAACATTAAATAAAAACTATATAACATAATAGTTATCAAAAAGACCGACAGAAAAAGTTCACATGTAAATTATGTCACATGGGGAACGCCATAGAGATGTAACTCAAAAAACAAACAAAAAATATACTTTAAATATTGTGGAACTGATGTTTTTTTCTTCCATTCTGCCCCCCAAAAATGTACATTTTTTTTTCATCTACATTGCATATGCCGCAAAATTGTGCCACTAAAACGTTACACCTTCCTCTATAGCTCATCCCACCTCCTCCTCCCTCCATAGAAACCCTGCTAACCTGCTCGCTATTCATTGTACGTCTTTTCCTGCCACTTTTACATGTGCTCTGTGGAATGCCCGATCTGTTGGTAACAAACTCACTGCTGTTCATGTCCTGTTCCTCTCTACCTCCCTCAATCTTCTCGCTCTCACTGAAACATGGCTCCAGCCATCCGACACCGCTTCCCTTGCCGTTCTCACCTATGGCGGACTACACTTCACCCACACCCCAGACCTGAGAACAGGCCGGGTGGAGGAGTTGGCCTACTCCTTTCTCCATACTGCACTTACCAGGTCATTCCTCCTGCATCCTCCCTCACTTTCCCCTCCTTTGAGGTCCACACCCTGAGACTCTTTCGGCCATTTTCCCTCAGAATCGCGGTTATGTACAGACCTCCTTGCTCACCCTGCCAGTTTCTGGATCATTTTGCGGCCTGGCTCCCTCACTTCCTCTCCACTGAAATACCCACACTCATCATGGGTAATTTCAACATCCCCATTGACAACCCTATTCTCCTTCTGCCTCTCGGTTTCTTTCGCTAACATCATCCTTTGGCCTCTTGCAATTTACAGATTCTCCCACCCACAAGGATGAAAACGCTCTTGATTTGGTTTTCTGCAGTCACTCATCAATTTCTAACCTCACTAAATCTCCGTATGCGCTCTCTGATCACAACTTTATCTCCTTCACTATCACCAATTATCAGTCTTTTCTGGACAAACCTGCTCATCACCAATTCCAAAATATCCGCTCCATTAACACCCAGGAACTCATAGACACCATACAGTCCTCACTGTCTCCAATCTCCTTCGACTCCTGTCCTGACCTGGCTGTCAAGCAATACAATGAAACTCTCTCAACCACCCTGGACATGTTGGAACCACTCAGACACCACACCACCAGAGTCAGACGCCTGCAGCCTTGGCACACACCTCAGACTCGCTTTCTGCAGTGATGCTCCAGGTGTGCTGAGAGACTGTGGAGAAAGTCAAAGCTAACTCCTGACTTTCTCCACTATAAATTCATGCTCAGGACTTACCACACTGCCCTTCACTGCACCAAACAAAAATACTTCACCTCCCTCATCTCCACATTACACAACAACCCAAAACGCCTGTTTGACACTTTCCACTCCCTCCTCAGCCCAAAAGCTCAGGCCCCGGTCACTGACCTCTGTGCTGAAGACCTGGCCACTCACTTCAAAGACAAAATAGACAGTATCCGGCAAAACATTGCATCTCAATCCTCAAGTAACACCCATCCCGTCCCCTCCGGCACGTCCTCTAGTCTGCTCTCAGCCCTTGACCCAACGACAGAAGAAGAAGTGTCCAGGCTTCTCTCGTCTGCTCGCCCCACCACCTGCTCTAGTGACCCTGTTCCCTCCCACCTTGTCCAGTCCATTTCTCCATCTATCATCTCTCACCTTACTGCAATCTTCAACCTCTCTCTCTCTACTGGGATCTTTCCATCTTCCTTTAAACATGCCATCATAACCCCTTTACTTAAAAAGCCCTCTCTGGACCCATCCTGCGCTGCCAACTACCGACCAATCTCTAATCTGCCCTTCATCTCTAAACTCCTGGAACGCTTGGTCTACTCTCGCCTAATCCGCTCCCTACACTCCACAGAAACTGCTCTAACTAAAGTCTCTAATGATCTCCTCACTGCTAAATCTCAGAGTAAATACTCGTTGCTGCTTCTCTTGAATCTCTCTGCAGCGTTTGACACTGTTGATCACCACCTTCTCCTCAGCATGCTCAGCACCATTGGCCTCCAGGACAACGCTCTCTCTTGGTTCTCTTCCTACCTCTCTGACCGCTCCTTCAGTGTCTCATTTTCCGGTTCGATCTCCTCTTCCTCTTGCTGTTGGGGTTCCTTAGGGATCGGTTCTAGGTCCTCTCCTTTTTTTCACTCTACACATCCCCCATTGGACAAACTATCAGCAGATTTGGCTTACAGTACCATCTCTACGCTGATGACACTCAACTATACACCTCCTCCCGTGACATCACTCCCACCCTGCTACAAAACACCAGTGACTGTCTGTCTGCTGTCTCTGACATCATGTCCTCTCTCCATCTGAAACTAAACCTCACTAAAACCGAACTTCTTGTCTTTCCACCATCTTCTAACCAACCCTACCCTGCTATTTCTGTCTCAGTGTGTGGCACCACCATAACTCCTAGGCAACAGGCCCGCTGTCTTGGGGTTATACTAGATTCTAATCTGTCTTTCACCCCTTATATCCAATCCCTTGCACGCTCCTGTCATCTGCACCTCAAGAACATCTCCAAAATCCGTACTTTTCTCACTGTGGAAACAGCTCAAACCCTCATTGTTGCTCTCATTCATTCTCGTCTTGACTACTGCAACTCCCTGCTTATCGGTCTCCCTCTCTGTAAACTCTCCCCTCTCCAATCTGTCCTGAATGCAGCAGCCAGGCTTGTCTTTCTTTCCAGCCGCTATACTGATGCCTCTACCCTGTGTCAGTCACTGCACTGGTTGCCCATTCAGTACAGGATACAACATAAACTCATCACTCTCACCCATAAAGCTCTCCACAGTGCTGCACCCCCCTACATTTCCTCTCTCATCTCTGTCTACCACCCTACCCGTGCTCTCCGCTCTGCTGATGATATCAGATTACATTCCTCAATCATCCGAACCTCCAATGCCCGTCTCAAAGATTTCACACGTGCGGCGCCAATTCTCTGGAACATGCTACCACGGACAATCAGGCACACTCACAACCCTCACAGTTTTAAGAGGGCCCTAAGAACACATCTTTTCAGGCTGGCATATCAAGATCCCTAATTGCTAACCCCCACCTGCTATCACTCCCAACACTAGGGCACTTATCTGTATATAGCTGTGGTGGCAGGGTCACCCAACTTTTATGTAAACCACCTCCTATTTATGTCACATGGCTGGAATATTGTAAACTGAGCACTTCTTAACCCTTTGTCTCACCCATACACCATAGTAGATTGTAAGCTCTCGCGAGCAGGGTCCTCATTTGTAAGTTCTTTTAATGTGTAATGTCTGTATGTATACCCTCTAAATTGTAAAGTGCTGCGGAATATGTTGGCGCTATATAAATAAAAATTATTATTATTATTATTAGCCTGCAAAATGCAAGTCCTCATATGGCTATGTTAATACAAAAATTTTAAGTTACGGCTCTTGGAACCCAGTGATTAAAAAATCAAGAACAAAACAAAGTTGTGTTCTCAAGGCCTAAAATAGCTCTGTTTTGAATGGGTTAATCTTAGACCTAAAATTATATGTTTATTAACACAAAAAATACACCCAAAGTGAAAAAGGCTACAGAGGCAGCATTTGTAGTGCATTTAATATTGGCCTATTGCTACCCAGTCCTCTGTAGTCTTTGATAAGAAAAAAAAAACACTTGAAAAAATGCATACATTTTAAAGGAGTTTTATCGTTTGAGCTGCTCGTGCTGTTCAGCTAATTCTCTCAGATTGAGTTTAAAATCCAGGGGCGTGTCTCTCCTCCCAGGAGGCGTGTCTCCCCTCACTGAACTGTGACATCATTCTGGGTTAGGCAGTAGAAGCAGAAGGTTGTCTGGATATAACAGCTCTGTAGCCTCCTGCATGCTTATGTCTGCAGCCTTTAGGCTCTACAAACTCCAGCAAGCACCTGTTATATCTCTTAGTTTACACACAAATTACACTGAAAGCCAGCAGCTTTTACTTCTAGTGCTGTTCACCCAAATTGTACTGACAACAGGCAGAGATCTTTACTCAACTGCAAGGACATATGTCAGCTTCAAGTAAAGATCTCTGCTTGCTGTCAGTGACATGTGAGTGAAAACAATGGGGGAGAAGCAATCAGCTTTGAGAGAAGACCTTACTCACCCTGTAACTAACTTGGGCTGATAGTGTAGAGGTAGAGCTTTAGCTTTACAATGAAGGGGTTTGGAGTTCTAGTCCCTCACAGAGTAATTCCCCCCCCCCCCCTAAATTCTACACATGTGTAAAGAGACCTAAAATATATAGGTCAAGCTCTATAATGAGATATATACACATACATAGCTCCCCTATATCATGTCTCATCCCCCAGAGTATATGCATTGCATCACATATGTTGGAAGTGCTTGGTGTGACTGTGAGGATGGGACACTATATAGGAGAGCTTTGTGTGTGTATACAAATAAAATTATAGATGTCTACACATATATTTTCATACCTTTACATATGTGTACAATTTATAAAAGAAAATAAAAAAAAACTGTCGATGGGGCTTGAACTCCCAACCTCTATGCAGAGCAGATCAGCTATGCAGTACACTACACATACAGCTAATACAAGTACTGTGTGGAATCCTTATGTTATACACTACAGATGATGATGTCATAAGGAGGCGGGGCTTGCCTTAGATCTGAGGAACAGAACACCCTCTTTTCAAAGTTGCAGCTTAAGGACTAGACCTGTGAGGAGGTGAATCAACCTCTTGGCAAAAGCCCTTTCAACAGCCAGTAATTGCCCAGATCATTCACCTAGAGCTGGGAGATGTATATAGAGACAGCAGCCCTTGGTTTCACTATCGATTTTAACAGCTCAGAAGGGAGTACACACAGAGAGTGCAGGCAGCCAATCACAGCGCAGGGGGGGTGGCCGGGGCGTTTCCTGTCTAGGGGTGTATCCCAACAGGCTGAATGAAATGTCAGCCAGCCAATCACAGTGAAGGGGGCGTGTCTAGGGGGGCAGGAAACGTCCAGGGGGCGTGTCCGACCAGCAACAGCAGAAATAGAACACAGATTTACAGAGAAGCTCAAATCTGCTAAACCAAGTGACAGAGGTAATGCAACCCAGTTACAAAAGTGCTTATTTTTACTGTCCCCATAATCTGAGACATGATCTTTGTAACGATAAAACCCCTTTAAGTAGCATTTTTTTTTTTTTTTTTTACAAAAACACAATGTTTAAAACCACCCATTAGGCTGGGTTCACATGATGTTTTGTGATGCTTATTTTGTAGCAGTATCTGTAAGCTAAACCCAGGAATGGGTCCAAAACCTAGATGTAATGAAACCCTTTCCATTATGCTATCTCTTTCTGTAGGTTTCATTCCTGGTTATAGCTTAGAAATACTGCGGCAAAGTATGCTTTAAAAAAAAAATATATGAACCCAGCCTTAAAGAGAACCTATCACATAGATTTTGCTACCTTGCTGAGGACAGCACAAGCTAGTGTCAGACATGCTGTTTCCAGCGCTGTGTCCCTTATTCTCTAAGATGCAGTAGTTTTAGAGCATTTAATGCCCAAATTTTATTCATGAGTAGGTGTTAGCTCCACCCACACTGCACGGATTTTCCGCCCTACTTTTATTTATACTGCCAGCGTTCCTAAAAACCTAGAACACGTTCACTCTTTCGCCCGGTTTTCAGGCAGAACATGCGAATGTGAAGGGAGATGGCTTAAATTTGCAAACCACGGACAAAAGCCACCCCCTACGAGCAAAAAAAAAGACAAAATACCGACCGGAAAATCTGATCGGTAGTTTGTCTGTGCCGTGTGAATGCAGCCTTAGGATGGCGATTTGCACTTTGAGAGATGGCTTTTTCTTTTTTTTTTCAGCGTGGTTTAGCATTTGGTTTTTGGACGCTGATTGCAAGCTGTTCTGAGGCGGGGGCGGTTTGGAGGTGGAATTGGGCGCTGATCCACATCAAAACCGCGTTATTATACCGTGTAAATTTACTGTGTAAATATAGTATAACCGTGTAAATTATTTTAATGTGGCTTAGACTGTCTTTCTCTGCTCTCTGTTGCTTTCTATGGCTAAGGGTATGTTCACATGGCGTCTTTACAGGGCTTATTTCAGTGCGTAAGTGCGCTGCAATACGCCCTAAACATGCCCTGCAAATACGGTGATTCATAGCTCTTATTGAGAGCTATGATTACCTGCCGTTTTCCCCAACGTGAATTATGCAATAAGGGAAAGAAGTGAAATGTCTCTTCTTCCCGGAAAGTCTATGGAGGCCGGCGCAGCGCGTACTTCTAAAACACCCGGCATATAGCACCGCAAATACACTGTGTGAACTTACCCTAAAACAGAACAGAAATCGCCTCAAGAATTGACATGTCTGTTCTTTTTCATGTTGCTTAGCAACACTTCAGAAACAGCATACAAAACAACGTTGTGAACATACCTTTAGGGTATGTTCACATGGCAGAATTGCGGGGCGTATTTCGGCACGTAATTGCGCTGCAGTACGCCTGAAATGCCCCCCGCAGTTACGTAATTCCTAGAGAGCTCTTAAGTCCCTTGATCTTCCCCAATGTGTCACATGTCACTTCTTTCTGGCGTTTACACATATGGACAATAGAAGTGAATGGGGCCACCTCCTTTAAAAGTACATGCTGGGCTTAGGGCCCCTTCACACTCATATTTTGCCAAAGATTGCAAGTTTTTTATTTTTTTAATGCTTCATGCATTTTTTTCCAGGCAGTTCTTGTAGTAAAATTGGAAAAAAGTGATCATCACAATCATCACATTATAATGTGGAAAAACAGTACAAAAAAGTGCATATAAAGAACTGCAACACCGAATAAAGGTCTATTGGGGAAAAAATGATACAAAGTGCCTGAAAAAAATACTACAGCAAACTGTATGTTGAAAAAGACTGCTAATGACCCAAAAATGCAACTAAAGTGAAAATAAAAGACTACAAAGTAAAAAAGCAATGTCTGTACTATGTTTTATATTCTCCCATTGACTTCCCGCTAACATATGGCCGCTGTAATTTTTGCCAGTTAAATGTTCGAAAAAACACATGCATCTTTGGCATAAATGCAATGTGTGAAATTAAAGCAGCCAAAAGTGAGAGTTGGAAGCAGACAAAAAGGTTAGCTATATCGTTGTGTGAAGAAAAGCAGGTGCTGTAACTCAAAACACTGAAACCAAAAAACAGCTCCAACCTGTATTAATATATTTTTATAGAGGTTTTCTCACTACAGAGATTAGCTTTCAACATAAAGGGACTGTTAAATGAAGACTTTTTCTAAATATATTGGTCAATAGATTTTACTTTAGTCATGGCATAAGAACGTTTTTTATGTGTTTTGAAGTGCACACAGGTTTCTATGGTTATCTGCATACCAGGCAGATGTCTGTTATCTGATTAGCTGAAATTAGGGACGTCTGTTATGTAATTAGCTGAGAGCAGAGAGTGATGTCACCCCACTAATGTACTGATTTCAAAGCAAAATAATTATATCTAAAAGGATTAGCCTCAATAAACAAAAGGCACATGTGCTGTGAGGACTGGAAGAATGGCTTTATCTGTAATCTTGTTAGAGATAACAAACCCTTGATTGGTCAGAGTTACTCCCTAGAAGTTGAATATGTTAATCACTGCTGTAGAAACACCTGAGGAGACAGAGTAAGTACAAAACTGCTAAAACTGTGTGGCGAGAAAACCACTTTAATATAATCAGCAGAAAATGGCAATCGAACGGAAAAAAAAGGAAGGCCTTAACAGCCTTCCATTTTTTTTTTAAATATCATTGGATATTATTTGCTTTCTACCAGTATCAGGATATTTTAAGGTATCATTTTCTGTCACCACCGACAATACCTAATAACACAGCACTGGTCACTTCTGTTCTTCTGCATGTTGAAGTAACAACTGTCTGCCAGGGCAAAAATATGGGGAGGAAGGTCTCCAATACGTCTGTTTCTGTACAACTGGATGTGTTCGGTGTGGTAAAGAGGCAGCTCTACATAAGGGTTCACAGCAACTAAAATGGCTCCAGTGTATGTCTGCAACAAATATATGCAATTATATTAAGATCTTTGGTTTTCAGACTTTGAAAGAAAGCAACATTTTTTTTTATAAATAACTTACATAAATGTTATTCTCTTTGTATCGGATATGCAAATTGTGGACAATTCCAGCTTCATTAAGGTCTCCCAGTCTGATCATGTCTTCTACTCCCTCTGCTGAGCCAGGGTGCATAGAATGTATGCTACTCATGTTTCGAGCAGATATCCAATGTTCCTGTAAGAGCAACGAAGAAAATCAGTAACATGTTATTCTCTTTAGAGCCCTCTAATTATTGATGTAAAAGAGTTATCCAGCCTTACAAAATTGAAAACATATCCTAAAGACAGGCACTCAAAATTAAATAGTGTAGCGACTCCCGTTATCTCCGTCAATCACCATATGTAAGGGTCAATGGTGCCCAGATAAGTGCTCTTCAGTGTTTACACATTTGTACTGTAATCGCTATACTTTTAGTAGCATAGATTCACTGAGCACTGACAGGCTAACCCCCCCCCCCCCACCACCACCACCCACCACTACCACTTTAACCTCTGCAGCACTCATGCATCTATTTTGAAAAGACAATCTCGGGATATAGCTTGTGCACTCAAGTTAATTGGTCCACCAAGGCGAGATCTGTTCTGAGTGGAATCTGTCTTTTTAAACTGCTGTATGGTCTTGGCCACCATGCTGCAACTCAGTTTCATAGTGTGGGCAGTCTTCTTATAGCCTAGGCCACCTTTTTGTAAAGCAACTATTGTTTTTTTCAGATCTTCAGACAGTTCTTTGCCACCAGGTGCCATGTTGAATTTCCAGTGACCATTATGAGAGAGTGTGAGCGTGATAACACCAAATATGACACATCTGCTCCCCATTCACACCTGAGACGTAGTAACACATGACACTCGGGAGGAAAAATTACAAATTCGGCACAAGTTGTCCATTTTAACTTAGGGATGTACTCACTTTTGTTGCCAACAGTGTATACATTGATGACAGTGAGTTGAGTTATTTTGAGTACAACAAATTTACACAGTTATACAAGCTGTACACTGACTACTTTACATTGTATTAAAGTGTCATATCTTCAGAGTTGTCCCATTAAAAGATAAAAGACAATATTTACAGAAATGTGAGGGGTGTACTCCCTTTTGTGATATACTGTAGCTGTCTATACTAAATCCTCTATTTTATAAACATATATGTATATATGGCAAACTTACCTTGCCATCATCATCCAAGAGCAATGTCTGGCCATTATGTGTATCCTTAACCACTGCACCAATGGGTATTCGACTTTCAGATGGAATTTCCAACCAGACATGTTCCCCCTATAATCATTTGATACATAATGACACCAGTAAACAAGATGGTAATAATAGTAAATGAATAATTTAAATAAATTTATAAATAATTTCTTCTAGTATGCAATTTCTAGAGTCATTGTGACTTACAAACAAACCTGACTACAAAGCTGTCTTCTTGTCCAACCACTACAATCATCCTCCCACCCCCCCATGCCAATTATTGCACTGGATGCCCATTCAATTTAGAATCCAAATTTAAAGTTGTCAATCTCACCCACAAAGCTCTTTAAACTGCTGTACCTTGCTATCCTCCCTCTCCAAGGTGTTCTATTCTGTCAGTGATATATCTCTAACATCTGATACACCCAATATTGCAATTTGAGCATGTGCAGATACTTGCTGGATGATCAGCTCATCTTCGGTGTACTAGCTTGTTTAGTAGAGAAGATGACTGAAGCAATTTATGGAACATGTGCTTTAAAAGGGGTTTCTCAGTACAATCATTAGCTTTTAACATGTAGGGACAGATAATTGAAGACTTTTTAAATACATTGCTTTGTTGATTTTTCTGTGTTCAGGAGATAAAGAAGATTTTCTCTCTCTTATCTCTCATTGCTCTAAGCTGCCAGAGTCTTATCTCTTGCAAAATCTAATCTCTAGCTATGGACTTTGAAAGTTTCTTATTTAGCTAAGTAAACACTCTTATGGCATTGAAACCTGTATAATACACTGACACGTGTAACATAAATAGCTAGGAACAGCAGAGCTGATGTGTTGATCACTGCTATAGACCTATCCACAGCCTGAACATGTGTGATTCTAAAGCTGGCTATGGCTCTGTGCTTGTTAGCCCTATTTACTCATTGATTGTAAGGCCGTGTTCACATGGCTTATTCCCGACGGATTTGTGAGCGCAATCCGGCTCACAAATCCGCCGTGAATAAGGGGCGGGGCGGGGGCGGGGCCGGAGCGCGGCGGGGGCGCCGCTCCCCGGCCCCATAGACTTGCATTATCCACGGCGCGTATTGCGCCTGGATAATGTGCATGTCACTTTCTCCCCGCCCGGCGGATTCGCCGAGCGGGTAGGAGCGACGGAATCCACTGTTCTCTATGAGAGCAGTGGATTACCGTAATTACTGCGACGGATTGGCGCCGTACTGCAGCGCAAATCCGGCGCGCAGTACGGCGCCAAACCGCGGCAAAAAAAACTGTGTGAACGAGGCCTAAAGCTGTGCAAGCAGGGCCCTTAAGCTCTTTCTACACTGCAAAGAAAAACAACCGTTTCAGCTTTTTTCTTTTTCTAAAAACGATAGAAAAACGACTGTAAAGAGCTCCCATAGACTTCTAATGTAAAAACGTCCTGCTGTCTACACTGAGCTTCTTTTTTCTGCTCGTTTTTTTACTGGTCATCTTTTGCAACATGTTCTAAAAAAAAAGCCAGAGCCGGGCAGAAAATTTACTACTGGAGTCTATGGAAAGTGCCGGATGTCTTCTGGCGCGTTTTTTGCCGTGATTTTTCAATGACAACCCTCCCAGGAGACCCAATTCCCACCTATAGTGGGTGTAACAAAGGTTATATATTATCAAATCTGCATACAAGTGTCTGATGTGTCCTTGTTTGTACCTTTTGTAATAAAATGATCATGCTTTGGTCGCTAACGATTTTGCGCAATTTATATATTTTTTGCTAAAAATACGTTTTTTATTGGTGTTGTGGATTTTGGTGCTAAAATCGTTTTCTTAACTTTATTAGCGGCAAAATATTTTATCTCGCTTCTGACGCCAAAAATAAGTTTTTTACAGATTTTGGCGCAAGAATCCGTTTCGTTTTTTTTATTTATTTTGGCACTAAAATCTTTTTCTTTACAGATTTTGGCGCTAATGAACTTATCTCGCATCTGACGCATAAAATACTTTTTTTTGCGGATTTTGCCGCCAGAATCCGATTTTTTACGGATTTTGGCACTAAAATACTTTTCTTTACAGATTTTGGCGCTAATAAAGTTCTCGCTTCTGACGTTAAAAATAAGTTTTTTTTAAGGATTTTGGCACTAAAATCCTTTTCTTTACAGATTTTGGCGCTAATAAAGTTATCTCGCTTCTGACAGCAAAAATACGTTTTTTACGGATTTTGGCGCAAAAATACGTTTTTTAAAGTATTTTAACACTAAAATACTTTTTCTTTACAGATTTTGGCACTAATAAACTTATCTCGCTTCTGACGCCAAAAAATATGTTTTTTGTTACGGATTTTGCGCAGAATCCTTTTTTAACATGATTTTGGCACTAAAATCCTTTGTCTTTTTTTTTACAGATTTTGGCGCTAATAAACTTATCTCGCTTCTGACGCCAAAAATATGTTTTTTTACGAATTTTGGCACTAAAATACTTTTCTTAACATATTTTTACGCTAATAAAGTTATCTCACTTCTGACGCTAACAATAAGTTTTGTTTAAGGATTTTGGTGCCAGAATCTGTTTATTTACGGATTTTGGTGCTAAAATCCTTTCCTTAACTTTATTAGCGCCAAAATATGTTAAGTATTTTAGCGGCAAAATCCGTAAAAAAAACCTTTTTTTCGCCAAAATCTGTAAAAAAAACCTTATTTTCGGTGTCAGAAGCGAGATAACTTTATTAACGCCAAAATAGAGAGAGAAGGATTTTAGCACCAAAATCTCTAAAAAAAAAAAAATGGACTTTCGGGCCAAAATACGTAAAAAAACGTATTTTGCCGACAAAAGCGAGATAACTTTATTAGCACCAAAATCCATAAAAATGCAGATCTTAGCACCAAAATCTGTAAAAAATGGACTAAAGGGCCAAAATCTGTGAAAAAAAAAGTATTTTTGGCGACAAACGCGAAATAACTTTATTAGCGCTAAAATCCGTAAAACGACTACAAGATTACATATAAATGCAAAGAGGTGCTGTATTTACCCTTTTAAAGGCGGAGTTACATCCAATGGCTTAATTTATGCATACATTAAAAAATAGGCTTAAAGACAAGCAAAAAACGCTTGTAAAAAACGCGCCAAAAGACGCATATTGCGACAAAAAACGGCCATTTTTTCAGCTGTTTTTTTACAGGCAGTGGACAGAAAACTCCGTTTCATGAACGTTTTTAGTAATTCGTTTTCAGGTCGTTTTTTGTCCACTGCAGTGTAGACAGTAGCCTTACTCCTGAACTATTTTACTTTATTAAATGGTATTTTGTCTGTGCATGTACCCTCTGAACTACCCTGCATCAGTAAGAACACCCCTTTAATGGACTCATAACCCAAACTGTTTGCATCTTGATCTATACTATGTTGTACAATATGGAATTACATTGTGCCTTGCATTGTGGTTAAAATTGTTTCTAAATGGTTGTCATATCTCAGATGACATTTATGTGAGCTGTGCATCGGGTACCGTAGCATGAACGTAACCTTGATGTAAACTTGGTAACCACATTAGCTTAGTTTATATTTATATCTTCTATGTACTGTGCCTTTTTTCAGGCTCTTTTTTTTATCGACATTTTATAAAGATAACTCAGAGTGTGCAGCAAAGGTGAATTTAACAACGTCATCATATAAATGACTCAATATTATTGATACACAGTTTGTGACAAACAAGACAATTATGTTTGCTGTCACTCTCTGCACCACTAAGACCTATGACCAGCTGAGTCTTTAAAAGGATCAATGGATCAATAAATTTTACATACAACGCAGAACATTTCAAATCCAACAATTATGATATGGAGGTTTCTTTTGATTGCCTGTTTTCTTTGCCAGTGAGCCCCCCACCCTACCCATCGTACAATCACTAATTTCCCTCATAAACTACAGATAATACATTGTGATCCCGCGTCTCTGTAACTCCAGCCTGTAATTATCACGAGGTGCTCTGAAAAGTTTGAACCAATAGTATAATTTCTTGCGGTGTAAAGAAAGATTTAATAAAAAGTTTCCATTTCCTAGAAAATTTTGTTGCATTAGCTTCTTTTGTTCTCTCTAAAGGCAGCATTTCTATATTCATATAGTACTTCACCTGTTGAATCACTTCAGACATGGATTGTGGGAGTGAAACATGAAAGACTGTGGAGACAGTTGCAGTTTAATACCCAGTTTATCTTCTAATAGAGTAGCGAGAGCTCTCCAGAAAGCCTGAATACTATCACTAGTGCATATTCCTTGCACAAAATTTGATCTGTCTAGTGCACATTTTGGCATTTTATGAGTCTGAGGCACTGGTATGCAGTGGGATGTTAAAACCTAATATGGCTTGATGTATGACTCGGAAGTGTGTTTTATGCCACTTCTCATTGATTATAGTTTTATAAATTTGAAGCCATTTCTTGTTTGGATCCATTTAAGGTCCGAAACACGGATTCAAACACGCATCTAAAAACGGATACAAATCGGATCCAACACGCTCTGTGAAAAATACCCAAAAGTCCTGCTATCAGTAATTTGCTAGCTTCCGCATAGTTTATGCATGCAACCATTGGGTTTGGGTAAAAAAATTTTAAGATCATCATATTTATTTTTTCCAGCCTCCGTATTTTAAAATTTGTTGCCTGTTTCTAAGGGCCTCGTTCACACGGCTTATTTCGCCCGATTTGCCCAGGGTTGGGCAACGTCCCAAACCGTCGGCAAATCAGTCAGAAAAAGTCACAGCCCCCTTTTCTATTGATTTTAATAGAAAATACGGTCGTCGTTCCCACGCGTATTTCCCTGCATTGCCGCCGCGGATGAGCGGCAATCCGGACGGAAAAAAAAAATTTGGGGATGTCAATTATTTCGGGCGGTTTTACCCCTTACTGAATGGAGGGTTAAACCGTCGGGAAATCAGTTACAAATACGTGCCCCACTTAGTGACACTTATTTCAAAGATTTTTCAACTGATTTCAGAAAGTTTTACGATCGGCAATTCCGATGTAATTACGTTCTGAATAGCCGTGTGAACGAGGCCTAAAACTACCAATTCAATAAGTGCTTTTGCCCTGGCTCAAAGCAGTAAATTTTCCCTAAACTCAGAGCTTTTTAAACTGTTCTTCTAGCTCTTCATCAGCCAGGATATAATAATGCTTGAGCTTCAGAAGGGGTCAAGGGTTGAAGCCAAATTTAAATCTTCATTTATTTTTCATTTGTCTCTTAAACCCATTACAGCAAGCTTTCTGGACTCACAAGCCCCTCATTTTTCTCTTGTCACACAGGAAAAAGTACCAAAATTTATTTTAAAGGCAAATTTTTGGATTTTTTGGAAAACCATTTTTTAAACCAAAAAAAAAGGGGGTTTTTAATAAAAATTTATTGATATATACCCCTAAACATATAGCAAAAGGACAATGTTTTGGCATTTTTTTTATTTAAAAAGAAAAATCTTTCTGGGCACTTAAACATATACAATTTGGGCAATTTTTCCAAAGGGGATAAATTTAAAAGTAAATTTAAAGTTTAACCTAGGAGATACTTTTTTGTACTTTAATAAAAATTTTGTTAGAATTTTGCAACTCAATAGTCACAATGTAAAAAATTTCAAGGTTTTGGGGGTTCATACTTAAACCCCATGGTTTATAAATAGACTTAGCTATTAAAGGGGTTTTTCCATTCAAAGTTTTATAGGAAGCATGAATTTAAATAATGGCTTCTTTGCTCCCGTACTTCCTGGTCAAGCTGTCCCGTAATTAGCATATGAGCCCCCCGTGTATTTTGACCCTTTTGCTAATTAGATTTAAAACTCATGCGTCAGGGCCAGGGAAGTTTGGTTAAAAATAAAAAAGCCAAAAATTTACTGGCCCTTTTTTTGAAAAAATCAGATAACAAACAATTTTTCACTGTTTAAAAGTTTTTTGTGCTCCCCCGCCCCCCTGTGTGATGACTCCCCGCTATCGATAGAACAAACAGCAGGGGGGGGAAATACACAGGTCGGTCCCCCTTTTGGGGGGGCCAGAGAAAAACAAAAAAGGGAATAAAATTACTTGAAACAATTAACAAAAAAAAAAAAACAACCCCAAATATTTGGGAAAAAAATTTTTTTTGTGATCCCAAAAAAGGGTTTAAAGCTAATCTTTGTTTGAGGGCAACCCCTTTAAGAACAAGAAAATATTACAAGAAAAGAATACAAAAGCTTTAGATTGAAAAATTTATGGGGAAAATTTCTATTTTTATAAAACACTGACAGAAAAAGCAGGTAGGGAAAGATAATAAATAGGAAAAAAGGTATCTATAGCACAAAATTGTCTATGCTAAATGCGGCATACTAGCCTGTTGATATGAGGCACCACTGGCCATTGGCGGGCTGATCTGAGAATTGATTTGTTGCAAATTCTGGTGCAACAGGGCTAAAACATAAGAATATTTTGTAAAACAGATATGAAGTTTATATCAAGAAAGAATAAGTCAATTTTCAGAAATAATCTACAGATAAGCAACATCTGATATATTTAAAGGGGTGTTCTTATCTCACACATTAATGGCTTATCAATAGGATAGGTCATTAATATATGATAGTCTGGAGTCCCACCTCTGGAACACACACCTATCCGAAATGGGCTCCCGAAATTCTCTGTTCAGAATGAAGAGTTGGTCATGCTTGTGCTGTACTCTCCATTCTGTTCTGTGGGATTTCTGAGTACAGCCAAACGGTGTGTTCAGCTGTACATGGAGCCCTTTCTGAAATATGTACAGGTACCTATCACACATTCGATGGCATGTCGTTTCAATATGCCATCAATGTGTGAGACGGGAACAACCCTTTAAGCAATAAATATGTGAGACAGCACATTGTAATATGCAACAATATATTTTAAAATGTAAAATGAATTGCTGCACAATATCTATACAGGTGGATACTCAAATAGAAAAAACAAAACGGATTGTGATTCCAAATACTGTACATTACTAGAAGAAAATCAGTACTGAGAAGCTATAACAAATTCTAATTCCCACCTAATAATTAAACATTAACTAACCAATCATTGTGGTACTTATTATTTAAAGTATAAGGAATCATGCATACTTAGGGAGATATGCATGATCGGTTTTTCGCCCTTTTCTGGCGTCAAATGCTCCAAAGTGAGCTGGCTATAATGTCTAATGCGCCAAACGAATGTGTTAGGCACATTGTTCATAAGACTCGACACTTTTTAATGCGCCTAACATGAGGGGGCGTTCTAGGGACATGTCCCACCACACTCGAAATATTACACACATGTATGAATGTGGTTCGGCAAAACCTATTTCAATGGGGTCTGTCTGAGCCTGAGGAGTCAAAGTGGAGCTAGATTTGCTGTTAGGGAAAAATGTCCATTATTTCTCAACTTACACCAGTACAATAATAAAAAGTAATTTCTGATAATTATCAAACTATATAAAATTAAATTATTTAAATTTAATAAAAAATGTTATCATATAAAAGTAATATAAAAATATATACTATCCCAAAATTATAAAAATATCTCCTATAAAATGCATTTAAAATGTAATAGCATCTAAAATTAATTTTACATTAAATAACCCACCGATGATGTTGTTCAGATTTTTAATTTTTACTACATTAAATTTGAAATTTATTTTTGCTGCTCTCACCCTTTATTCTACATACAGCAAGAGCCAGCACAGCACAGGTATTGCTAGGACCTGTGGTCCACCAAGCAGGATCAGTCCCATGGTTTCTATTCACTGACATGCTATTCTAATGACTTCTCTTATTTCCAGCCTATCTATAGCCTTTATACATGTTTGGCGCATTATTAATGCGCCTAAGTTCCGTAATCCGTCTAACACATAAGCGAGGTGCATTGAACATAAAACACCATTTATTAACGCACAAAAAACACTTTAATACATTCAGGCGCATTATACACTGAAAAATAGATGAGAAAATTAACTTCGACGCACCTCGTTCCCCAAAAATGTCCCCCCTTGTTTTTTTTTCACCTGCAGCCAGTTATGGCAGAGGACAGTAGTCATACTTCAGTGTATTGGATTTTATGAAATTCCTTTTACATTTTGCTGTTTTAAAATGGCTTTAAAGTCGACTTATCACAAAAAATTTATAGTTTTTTTTTTAAAAGGGGAAATGTAAAAAAAAAAGGGTTTTTTTTAAATTTGGGTATTAAAAGGAAAACGTAATTTTTAGAAAAAAAACATTTTTAAAAGGGGGAATGGATTTTTGTTGATAAGCCACATCAACTTGAATTTGCCATCCACAGATAAAATCCCCCGAACCCCCTTTTCCTTTTCTGTGATGCATAGCTTTTTTGGGGGGTAATGATTTTTAAAATTTCCGTATTAGCGAAAGGTGTGGAAGCTGTTGGCTCATGTTGCTGCATTAATTGCGACACCCTGGACTACTTCAGCACACTTTGGCAGAGGAGTGTCACACAGTGCCTTTCTGTCTAAGAGATGTATCATGACTACTGCATGGAGAAGTGATGATTTTATCTATGAAGAACAACTAAATCTTATCTTTCATCCTTTAGAGTCTTGAGAGTCGCACACTTAAGAAAAAAAATATTGTGTATTAGGTTTATTTGTTAATACAACTACCATAAGATGTCTCCTCCTAAAAGATGTTGAAGCTTCCATTTAACATCTTTCTGCAGCAATTGAATTATTTACATAATAATTGAAATTTTTACTTTTTTAACTACGGTTTATGTTTTAAAATAATAAAGTTTACAAGCGCAATGTCTGCAGCACAACTGATAGGTACACAGCATGAAACATTAAAGGGGATTTATCGTTTGAGCTGCTCGTGCTGTTCTGCTAATTTTCTCAGATTGAGTTTGAAATCCAGGGGCGTGTTCTTCCTCTCAGCAGGCGTGTCTCCCCTCCCACGAGGTGTGTCTCCCTCACTGAAGAACTGTGCATCATCATTTTGTTTGAAGCAGGGGATGCAGAAGGTTGTCTGGATATAACGCTCTGTAGCCTCCTTGCATTGCTTATGTCTGCAGCCTTGAGGCCCCAAACAAGCTGCAGCAAGCACCTATTATATTATTATATCTTTAGTTTACACACTGAAAGCCAGCAGCTTCAACTTCTGTTTGTGGTATTCAACCAAATTGTCTGAAAACAGGCAGAGACCTTTACTCAACTAAAAGGGACAAATGTCAGCTTCAAGTAAAGATCTCTGCTTGCTCTCATTTGATATGAGTGAAAACAGTGGGGAGAGAAGCAAATAGCTTTGAGAGAAAAAACTGCTCAACCTGTAACTGACTTGGGCTGATGGTGTAACGGTAGAGTGTTGGCTTTACAACGAAGGGGTTTGGAGTTCTAGTCCCCTCACAGGGTATATTTCCCCCCCCCTAAATTTACACATATGTAGAGAGACCTAAAATATAAAATGTCAATCTCTATAATGATATATATACACATACATAGCTCCCTAAAATCATGTCTCATCCCGAGAGTATATGCATTGTAAACACATATGTTGGAAGTGTTGGTGTGACTGTGAGGATGGGACACTATTTTTGGGGGGCTTTCTGTGTGTGTGTGTGTTTATATATATAAAATTATAGATGTCTTCACATTATATTTTCATATCTTTAATATCTGTACAATTTATAAAAGCAAAAAGACACAGTGTTGAATCCCTTATGTTATACATACAGTGAGGGACGTCATAAGGAGGGGGGCTTGCATTCGATCTGGGGAAAGAACGCCCTCTTTTCAAAGTAGCATTTAAAGGATGAACCTTTGAGGGGGTGAATAAACCCTCTTGGAAAAACCCCTTTTAAAAAAGGGCAGTAATTGCCCAATTCTTCCCCTAACTGGAGTACATAGACCCAGCAGACTCTGGTTCACTACGATTTTAAGCTCGGGGGGGGGGAGTAAAACAGGTGTGCAGGCACCCAATCAAAAGCGAGGGGGGTGGCCGGGGGTTTTTGTTAGGGGCATATCCAACGGCTAAATGAAATGTAGCCACCCAAATCACAGTGAGGGGGGGTCTAGGGCACAGGAATCGCCCCAGGGGGCGTTTGACCGAACACGAAATAAAAACGTTTTACACGAAGCTGATATTGCTAAACCCAAAAGTGCAGAGGTAATGAAAAACCAATTAAAAAAGTTTTTTTTCTGTCCCATAATCTGAGAATGATCTTTGTAACGAAAAAAAACCCCTTTAAGATTTTAAGAGAATTTCCTTTTTGTCCCAGGTAACAATGACGATGAACATTATTGTTTGAGGTTCTTTCATATGAGTGTTAGAGTATGTTTACACAGCGTATTTGCGGTTCGTATTTTGGGGCATAATTGCTCTGCAATACACCCGAAATACGATCCGCAAAAACAGTAATTCATAGCTCTCATTGAGAGCTATGACTACCTGCCATTTTCCCCTGTGTACAATATGTACTGGTGGAAAGAATTGACATATCACTTCTTTCCTGCCCTTATGCGCCGGGGAAAGTGAAGGACTATGGGAGCATTTTAGAAGTGACTCGCACGTACTTCTAAAACGCCCGCCTTATTGCGGCGCGTTCAGTATGCGCTGCAATATGCCATGTGAACATACCCTTTGTGTTTTCAAATTTGAAAAAAAAATTTTCTTTTTTTTTTTTTTTTTTTTCCTTTAAAAAGATGGGGGGGCAGCGTGTACGTTAATGAGCAAAAAAATAAAATTTTTTGGGGATCTTACCAAATGGCTGAAATGAAAAAAAGCGTGAAAGAAAGGGGTCTGAATACTTCCTTTTCCACTGTAGAGTTTACAAAATCCCCAAAAAATTGGGAATCTGCAGAGAACTAGAGTGACTTTTTTCACTAAATTTACTATTTCCCTAGGGCCAAAAACTTAAACTCTATCATTTTCCTATCTTTTTAAACATAAAACGTAACTTTTATTTATCTAACTCAAACCCTCTATACACACTATTTAAAAACCCTGATCCTATCCTCAATTTAACCCTTTTTGCTTCTGAAAGAGGGAATAACTCCCTTCTATCCTCAAATCGGTGGAACCCCACTATTAACGGAGAGCCTTATATCTATAGCAAAGTACAGCTTCATAAGGGGTCCCAAGCAACTACTTGGGGAAATATCCCCAAACTATAGACAAGAACAAAAAAAGGCCCCTTGTGCACCCCGCCAGCAGGGGACACTTGAGCAGAGGTGAGAGACACAATTTAAAACGTCTGCCTGACCTCGCGACAGTTTCGCAGCTAACCCGGTTTTTCAAGGTTAGAGGTCCGATCACATGTGGTCTGAGCTCACTTCCCTTTTTTAAACATGTTAGGGAAACACCCCCAAAGGTGTCACCAATTTGCTATCAGAGAAACCCCATAAACCCCCCCCTTCCGCAGTGCAAAATCATAAACTTTCCTGTGAAGCTGCCCCCATGCTCTCATGAGCCAACAAACCCTTTAGTCAAATTTGCCATTCCATAAGGGCTTGCGCCCCCCTCTTACCCTACTGCCCCTGCCAATGACTGCCCCAACAAAACCTCAGCCGGGGCTGTGATGGGTTCCCCTCTCACTTCTTTTCCCTATATTGCAAAATGCGTGCCTCACCTAGAATGAAAATAAGCAGACTGGTATCACATTACCGCACACTCATCTTTGTCAAATTTCCCCTAAGCCCCTTCTTTCAAAACTAATATGCATATTCTTGGGAATATAAAAATCCAGTCAATAGCCACTGTCATTTTCTTCCCCTAAAGCTCTTCTCTATGATGTAATATGCATATCATTCCAATAGAGCTGCGACCCCATTAAAACATTTCCCCTGCATTGGGTTTGTTTTCAAAGCTATATTCATAAAACTAAATTTTTTTCACTTTTAATATTCATACCATTTTTAAAAATACTGTAGGCCCTATGGCTACCCCCCTCCCCCCCCACAGTCTTTTTAAATAGGTGATAGAAGTTAGATATAAAAAAGTTACGTTTAGTGTTTAATTAAAAGAGAACTGAAGATTTAAGTTTTTCCTATGGCAAAATAGTAAATACACTGTAGAGTTGTTCTCTTCTATACAACTAATGATATTGAAAAGGAATGATTATATTGATATCTTGCCTACTAAAATGAGTCTAAATAAACATTTTCCACTTTTTAAAAAAACTTTTGCTTAAGTTTCTTCTTCTGTTCCATGGTCTGCAACCTATTCATCTGTATTAGAAAACATAGTTGGGGTTGAGAGATCACCTCCTTAATACTAAGGATTGATTAATAAATCCATCATCACTTCCTACAACCTTTTGCTACCGTTAAGACTGGATGAATTAAAAATTAAAATTGATGTGAGAAGCTTGCAAATGAAATAAATATCTTCACCATTCATCATTATTAAAAATTCTGTAAAATTT
>JAODAL010031746.1:0-47997 GCA_025379985.1 Phyllomedusa bahiana
GAAACCAAGACCTGGCTTCTACTGCAGCCTAGTAGAAGCCAGTAAACACGCCCCTGAATTCAAAGTGAAACCAAGAAAACAGGACTGAGGTAAGATGAATCAATGTAGTGAGACAACCCCTTTTATCTTTTTACCTAACTAGGGCTGCTTACAGGACCCATGTCTTCTTGTTTACTCCCAGGATAAAATCACAGAAAAAATTCCTCAGAATCTAATAGTATCTATATGGATTTGGAACAACAAACCAGTCACTGAGAAAATCCTAAACAAATCCAAACTCTAAAATATAACTTTTAATATATACCCATAAAAATACGATTTCTAATCCAAAATCTATCTAAATATATATTAAATAGTTATATTAAAAGTTATATTTTAGAGTTTGGATTTATTCCCAGGATACCCTATTTACTCCTGCATAGGCTGACAACACCTCCAATCTTACACTGCACAGTTCACAATGGGTATTCTCTTAAAGTGCTATTGGCTTAACATAATACAACTTTATACATATACAAAAGTGATAAACATTTCACAATATAAAGTCATATTCACACATATCCATAATAATACAAAAGTGTACAAGTGTCACAGTATACAAACCACTTATGCATACATCATACTTGTCAACTTTTGAAAGTATGCAAGAAACGAAATAGAGTGGCGCTCACCAAATGACGCTGGGCTGTACGGTCCGTCCGTCCCACTCTGGGATTTTCCGGCTAGGGGAAACGTCCGCTCCCTTCCTCCACAATGGTGCTCCAGGGAAACGACATCCGGCTGTTGATGTGCGTAGAGTTAAACAAACAACATGAAAGAGTCCCGGCAAATACGATCAAATGCCCTACACATGTGCACTTAACCCTAAGGGCCGGTTCACACGGCTTATTGCCGGCGTAATTGCGGGGACGGATTTCGCCCCGCAGTTACGCCGGCAGCCATGCAGTGGGGTGGGGCGGGGGGCCGGCAGCTCGCTCATTATCTACGGCGCGTACGCGCTGTAAATAATGTGCATGTCACTTTCTCCCCACCCGGCGGATTCGCCGAGCGGGTACGAGAGATGGAATCCATAGTTCTCTATGAGAACTGTGGATTACCGTAGTTACTGGGACGGATTGGAGCCGTACTGAAGCGCAAATACGGCGCTCAGTACGGCTCCAATCCGTGCCCGAATAAGCCGTGTGAACCGGGCCTTAGGGTTAAGTGCACATGTGTAGGGCATTTGATCGTAATCAACTCTAGGGAACTGTTATATAAGGAAGTTGTCTTTTGGGTAGACATTAGTTACGATTAAGGGCCGAAGATATGGCCTGAAACGAATAAACCTCTATACCTTTGGATGTTTTTAAAGTAATTTTTTATCTTCTTCCAATAAAGAGAGTGTTTTTCATGGCCACTACGCCTCTTCAATATCCCTTCTATGAGTGCCGGGACTCTTTCATGTTGTTTGTTTAACTTTTGAAAGAAGCCATCAAGGAGATTTGAAGATTTGCATAGACCAAACACTCTGTATATCTAGCTATACCCTTTCACAAAAGGCCACGACTACTACACTCAACTGTGTAATGGCTCTGGAAGAAAGCTATTGAGGGGTTTGGCATCACCCAGCTTTCCTGGACGTTGGATAGTAGTTGGATAGCTGAGAGATGCTGCCGAACTGTGACTGAACCTAAACTGTTACACTACAACCAATATTTCCACCATACAGTGACCATATAGTGGTAGATATCAGTGTACACAGGCTCTGCAGACTGTATATTACCTCCATACAGTGACCATATAGTGGTAGATACTAGTGCACACAGGCTCTGCAGACTGTATATTACCTCCATACAGTGACCATATAGTGGTAGATACTAGTGCACACAGGCTCTGCAGACTGTATATTACCTCCATACAGTGACCATATAGTGGTAGATACTAGTGCACACAGGCTCTGCAGACTGTATATTACCTCCATACAGTGACCATATAGTCATAGATACCACTGTACACAGGGTATGCAGACTGTATATTACCTCCATACAGTGACCATATAATGATAGCTACCAGTGTACACAGGTTGTGCAGACGATTAAGTGATTACAATGCAGTTACATGTAGGGACAAACTGGAGACATCTTCTATGACTGGAATTTTTCTCTTTCTTCTCCATCCTGTCCAGACCGCCATGGTGACTTCTCCTGACCACTACTTGTCCCTGCAAAATTTACCACACAAACATCTCAGAGTTCTAATTTTTCCAGCACTTCCCTACCTATTCTCATCTCTGTACAAACTCCAGGTGGGGTGATAGGTGGGGAGGTTATGTGGTGATAGATATAGGAGGGAAGGTTATGGGTTGATAGGTGGAGGGAATTGATAGGTAGAGGTGAGGTCTATTGGGTAATAGGTGGAGAGGTTATGAGGTGATTGGTGGTTGTGTATTGATAGGTGATGGTGGTGAAGGGGGTTTTGAGGTGATAGGTGGGTTTTGTATTTTGTGTTAGCACTAGGATGCATAACACAATGGTGGGGGAGGGTTGGGAGAGGGGTATACATAGCACAGCTTACAGACACAATCACTCAAGAGATTGTGCTGTGCCTGTGGTCATATTGTGCAGCTTGTACTCCATACTCTGCAAACCCAGAAGGTCAGCCCCTTTGGACTATGTCAGACTCATTGGACAAGCTCTGTTGTTGGGAAGTGTTTATTTAAATGAAAGTTTTTTGTGCCTTTTGTGTCTGTTTTTTTCTTCTTCATTTATTTCCAGAGTTAGTAATGGAGGATTTGATAGATGCCTCTTGTAATGCAGGGGTGGATTCGCTGGACCACCGCAAGCGATGATAATTAAGCCACGCCAGGGAGCAGAGTCTAAGTAGCTCCCGGTGTTCACCAGAGCCCGCCGCAAAGCGGGATGGACTTGCTGCGGCGTGAGGCTACCAGGTCGCTACCCCTGACATGACTTGCTTGCGGCGGCGGCTGGGGTAATGCGTGGTACAAATCGGGATCCGGAGACGTAGTCGGGGACAGGCAGAGAGTCAGGACGGGCGCAGAGGTTCGATGGTCAGAGACAGGCAGAAGGTCAGGGCAGGCGGCAAACAGGCAAGGTCAGGAAACGTAAGCAGGCGGACTGGTACACAGGAAGACAAGACAGACTTCTGAATACAGACTAGGCACTCCAAACACACACCAACGAACTGGCAGTGAGTGTAGGAGGCGTGCACTATAAATAGGGTCAGCGGCCAGGGAAGGCCAATTACCGGCGCGCTATCCCTTTAAATCCCGACCAGCCATCGCGCGCACGTTCTAAGCAGAGGGTACGCGCGCGGCGGCTGTCAGAGCCAGACACAGGAGCGGGGACTGGTAAGTACGGGGTTTCCCGGGCAAGAGCAGAAGGGCAACGGCTGCGGCGAGCAGCAGCACCCGTGCCGGACCCCGTAAGCGCAGGGGGACGGCCGCGACGGGCCGCAGCGCTGAGCCCCATTACAGTACTCCCCCCTTAGATCTCCCCCTCTTCATTTGGTATTTAGAGAGGAGATCAGGGGACAGGTTGGTCTGCGGTTCCCACGAACGCTCCTCCGGACCGAAGCCCTTCCAGTCAATAAGGAAGAACCGCTTCCCCCTCACCGTCTTCTCCGCTAACACCTCCTTGACCTCAAAGATGTTATCCGTATTAGCAACAGGAGAAGGCGAGACAGATCTACGGGAGAAGCGGTTCAGCACCACCGGCTTAAGGAGGGACACGTGGAAGGTGTTCGGGATACGTAGAGTCAGAGGCAAGCGGAGCTTGTAGGATACTGGGTTCAGTCGTCGAAGTACCACAAAAGGGCCCAAGTATTTGGGCCCAACTTGTAACTGGGCACTTTGAAGCGGATGTATTTGGTAGATAACCAAACCCTATCGCCCGGCTCAAATAGGGGCGGGGACCTACGATACCTGTCAGCCTGAAGTTTAGTGCGGGCAGAAGCCCGTAGCAGGGCCTGTCGTGTGAGATGCCTGAGAGCCTGGATGTCCTTTACTTGGGCATCCATGGCAGGGACAAGAGACTAGGTAGCTAGAGGGTGAGGTGGGTGGGGATATAACCCAAAGACGCCAAAAAAGGGGGAGGCCCCAGCGGATTCCGACTCTAAAGAGTTATAGGAAAACTCTGCCCAGGGGAGAAGATCGGACCAGTTATCATGACAGGTGGACACAAAATGCCGCAAGTATGTACCCAACACCTGGTTAACCCTCTCTACCTGCCCATTAGTTTGAGGGTGGTATGCAGATGAAAAATCTAGCTGAACCCGCAACTGAGAGCACAGAGCCCGCCAAAATTTATCAATAAACCGGACTCCCCTGTCAGAGACAATATGCAAAGAGAGACCGTGCAATCGGAAAACATGACGGAAAAAATGTTGGGCCAGCTGGGGGGCAGAGGGTAACCCAGGCAGAGGAATAAAATGAGCCATTTTAGAGAAACGATCGGTCACCACCCAGATGACTGTGTTTCCAGATGAGGGCGGGAGATCTGTAACAAAGTCCATGGCGACATGGGTCCAGGGTTTTTCCGGCACAGGGAGAGGCTGAAGATGGCCCGCGGGTTTTAGACGAGGAACCTTACTACGGGCACAGGAGGTGCAGGCCAGAACAAAGTCCCTGACATCTTGAGCGAGGGTGGGCCACCAGTAACACGGGAGACCACTGTAGAGACCTATGGACTCCTGGATGTCCAGCTGTTCGGGAAGAATGTCCCCACTTCAGGATTCTAGGCCAAGGCAGGACGCACATAAGTCTTCCCGGGAGGCAAATGTTGAAGATCCACGGGAGCAGCCATGACGAGCCGTTCTGGAGGGACTATGTGCTGTGGAGGAGACTCAAGACCCTCCGTATCCGAAGAACGAGATAGGGCATCAGCTTTGAAGTTCTTCACGGCTGGCCGAAAGTGTAGAAGAAAGTCAAAACATGCAAAAAAGAGCGACCATATGGCCTGCCGGGGAATCAGGCGTTTAGCCGACTGAAGAAATAGGAGGTTTTTATGGTCGGTGAAGATGTTAATAGGTGGCGAGCCCTCTCCAGCAGGTGACGCCACTCTTCTAGAGCCAACTTTATGGCCAGTAATTCGCGATCACCAATGGTATAATTCTTCTCGGCAGGAAGAAAGTTTTGAGAAAAACCCACAAGTATGCATTTACCAGAGGAGGATCTCTGCAGGAGGACAGCGCCGGCACCCACAGAGAAAGCGTCCACTTCCAGGATGAATGGGCGGTTAGGGTCCGGGCTAGTCAGAAGCGGAGCAGATGTGAATGCATTTTTGAGACTGTTGATGGCTTCTTTAGCTTCAGGGGGCCAGGATTTGGGATTGGCGTTTTTCTTAGTTAGAGCCACCAGGATAACCACCAGCGTAGAGAAGTGTGGGATAAATTGTCTATAATAATTGGTGAATCCCAAAAAACGTTGAATGGCCCGAAGGCCCACCGGTTGTGGCCACTGTAACACTGCGGAGAGTTTTGAAGGATCCATTCGGAGACCCTTATCAGAGACGATGTACCCTAAGAAGGTTAAGCTGGTACGTTCAAAGAGGCACTTCTCCGGTTTGGCAAAAAGCTGATGGGTGCGGAGTCGCCTGTGGACCTGGCGGACGTGGTGGCGATGAGTTTCGAGATCAGGAGAAAAAATTAGAGTATCGTCCAAGTAAACAATAACACAGACGTAGAGTAGGTCCCCGAAGATCTCGTTGACAAAGTTCTGAAACACAGCAGGGGCGTTGCAGAGACCGAATGGCATAACCAGATACTCGAAGTGGCCATCCCGCGTATTAAACACCGTTTTCCACTCATCGCTTTCTCGAATGCGAATTAAGTTATAAGCACCGCGTAGATACAGCTTGGAAAAGATTTTCGCACCACGCAGGCGGTCGAAAAGTTCTGAGATCAAGGGCGGAGGGTAGTGTTTTTTTACCGTAATTTTATTTAAGCCACGATAGTCGATGCAGGGCCAGAGAGACCCGTCTTTTTTCTCCACGAAAAAATAGCCGGCTCCTGCTGGAGATGAGGACTTACGAATAAAGCCTTTACGGAGGTTCTCAATGATGTACTCTGACATAGCCTTAGTCTCCAGGACGGAGAGGGGATAGACCCGGCCCCGGGGAGGAGTACAGCCAGGTTGTAGATCTATGGGGCAATCATAAAGCCGGTGTGGAGGAAGAGTTTCGGCCTGTCTTTCCGAAAAAACGTCGGCAAAGTCCCAGTATGGCGTAGGTAGGCCCGGTGGAGACTTGGTAGATTTTAGGGAGGCGACCCGAGGAGCAGGTTGCGGCTTCGACAGGCAATGCGAGAGACACGCGGAACCCCAATGCATGACTTCACCTGTGCTCCAGTCCAAGGTCGGGGTATGGTCCTGCAACCACGGGAGGCCCAGAAGGATTTCAGGAGAAGGATCGAGGCAGGACAAGAAGTTGCAAAGTCTCCTTGTGAAGAGCCCCAATCTGGAAGGTGAGGGGAGCAGTGCGGAAGCGGATAGTATCCTTAAGGCATTCACCACTGACCGACGAGATGAACATAGGCTTCTGCAACTAAATCACTGGGAGACAAAACCTGGTCACAAGTTCGTGGCTTATGAAATTTCCTGCAGATCCTGAATCAATAAAGGCAGTGGTGCTGTCCGGTGAAACACCAATACATACGGGCATGGTCAGACGGGGAGAGGCTGCTCTGACACCTAGGGTTGCCTCTCCTACGAGCCCTAGGTACGGAAGTTTCCCGGGCGCACCGTACAGTCCCAAAATAAAATGGCCAGAATCGCCACAATAGAAACACAGCTGCTTTTGACGACGCTGTGAACATTTCTCCTGGGACAGGTGGGCTCTCTCAACCTGCATAGGTTCTTCTTCGGAAACCATCGGAGGAGGAAGCGGTGGTCGCTGGAAAGGGGGAGCAGAGTGAGGTAAACGGCGTGGACGGACCACCTCCCGTTGGAGGCGGAGCTCTTGTTGCCTTTCATCGAACCGATTATCGATTCGGGTGGCTAAATGGACTAAGTCATCCAGAGCAGCTGGTAGATTCCGAGCGGCGAGCTCATCCTTGATTCGTCCCGAGAGACTTTGCCAGAACGTCGCCTCCAAAACTTCGTTGTTCCAGTCCAACTCCGAAGCGAGAGTGCAAAACTGCACAGAATACTGACCGACCATGGTGTCGCCCTGACGCAGCCGGAGCAGTACTGCGGCGGCTGAAGAAGTACGGCCTGGTTCCTCAAAGACCGTGTGGAACCCCCGGAGGAAGGTTTGGAGGTCAGCTGTCAGAGGATCCCCTCGATACCATAGTGGCGTGGCCCAAGCGAAGGCTTCTCCAGACAAGAGGCTGATTATGAAGGCCACCTTGGCACGCTCTGTAGGGAATTGATGCCCTATCATCTCGAGGTGGATGGAGCACTCGCTGATGAACCCACGGCATTTCTTGGGGTCTCCATCGTAGCGTGAGGGAAGTGGCAGATGCAGAGAGGGTCCCGAAGCCGGAGCAGGTAGAGCAATGGATGCCGGAGCAATGGATGCAGGTGCAGCGGCGGCAGCCGGTGGAGGCAGACGGGCCGCAAGGTTCTGCATCATGGCTGCTAGCTGGTCGATACGTTGGCTCCGCTGGGCGCCTGCCGTCGTGATGTCCCGGAGGTCAGGCAGAGGTACCCTGGCGGAATCCATGGCCAGTTCGTACTGTAATGCAGGGGTGGATTCGCAGGACCACCGCAAGCGATGATAGTTAAGCCACGCCAGAGAGCAGGGTCTAAGTAGCCCCCGATGTTCACCAGAGCATGCCACAAAGCAGGATGGACTTACTGCGGCGTGAGGCTACCAGGTCGCTACCCCTGACGTGACTGGCTTGCGGCGGCGGCCGGGGTAATGCGTGGTACAAATCGGGATCCGGAGACGTAATCGGGGACAGGCAGGAGGTCAGGACGGGCGGCAGAGGTTCGTGGTCAAAGACAGGCAGAAGGTCAGGGCAGGCGGCAAACAGGCAAGGTCAGGAAACGTAAGCAGGCGGACTGGTACACGGGAAGACAAGACGGACTTCTGAATACAGACTAGGCACTCCAAACACATACCAACGAACTGGCAGTAAGTGTAGGAGGTGTGCACTATAAATAGGGTCAGCGGCCAGCGAAGGCCAATTACCGACGCGCTATCCCTTTAAATCCCGACCAGCCGTCGCGTGCGCGCCTTAAGCAGCGGGTACGCACGCAGCAGCTGTCAGAGCCAGACACAGGAGCGGGGACTAGTGAGTACGGGGTTTCCCGGGCAAGAGCAGAAGGGCAACGGCTGCGACCAGCAGAGGCACCCGCGCCGGACCCCGTAAGCGCAGGGGGATGGCCGCGGCGGGCCACAGCGCTGAGCCCCATGACACCTCTCCATTACTATCTCTCAGGCTTGTTTTCAGCGGTGGTTTTTGTCATCCCATGGCTAACACTAACCCTATGTCACTATTACCCCAGTACCCAATGAACCAGGAGTACTGGGAAAAGTCAGGTTACTGTCAGAAGCAAACCCTCTGATGTGATGGTATGGATCTGGGGCGGCTGCGGGCTGGTATTGTTAGAGTGGGACGGGGCCAGTATCCAAGGACCTTCCATTGTGATAGTATCAGGCTGCAGCTGTCAGTTTTACCTTGACTGGTTATGGAAAATGGGGGGCTAACTCTGACTCTAAGCCCCCCTTACTCCACTATAACCCCTCTCGCTCACTCTACACCCCTCTCCCCCACTCTACCTCTTTTCGCACTCTAAACCTCAATCCCCCACTCTAACCCCCCTCTCTCACTCTAAACCTCCTTATCCCAATTTAAGCCCACTCTTTCACTCTAAACCCTCTTCCCCACTCTAACCTCCCCTCTCTCACTCTAAACCGCCCCTCCCCCACTCTAGCCTCCATTTTCCAATATAATGCCCGTCCACACTCTAAACCCTCTCCCACACTCTAACCCCTCTCCCAGGGCCGTTTTTTTCCACAGGGCAGGGTCGGCTGTAGGATAGGGATAGGATGCGACGGGTCCAGTGTCATATCGGTGTTCAGACCCAGACCCATCGGATCTCTTCACTAAGTGCTGCAAGAGGAACAGATAGAGGTGAGTATAATTTTTTTATTTTTTCTAATCTGTCAAAGAGGCCACATCTACCTACAGGAGCCTATATACAGGGGACTGTATATCTTCAGGGACCATATCTACCTACAGGGGCCATATGTACCTACAGGAGGCTATATACTGGGAACTGTATACCTACAGGGGCCATATCTACCTACAGGAGGCGATACACAGGTACTGCATACTTTCAAGGACCATATCTGCCATCAGGGGTCATATCTACCTACAGGAGACTATATACCTACAGGGGTCAAATCTACCTAGAGTTGTCTATATACCTAAAGGTGCAATATCTACCTACAGAGGACTGTATATCTACAGAGGATATATCTACCAACAGGAGGCTATATACAGTGGACTGTTTGCCGTCAGGGGCCATATTTACCTACAGGGGCCATATCTGAATACAGGAGGCTATACACCTACAGGGGACATACAGCTCTGGAAAACATTAAGAGACCACTGCAAAATTTTCAGTTTCTCTGATTTTTCTCTTCAATGGTAAATTTTTGGAGAAAAATGTACATTGTTATTTTATTATAAAAACTACTGACAACATGTCTCCGAAATTCAAAGCCAAACATTTTGTATTTATTTGCAGTAAATGAGAAATCTTCAAAATAAAAAAAAAGAAGCAACAGACCTCAAATAATGTAAAAGAAAACAAGTTCATATTTCTTTAGCAACAATAAGACTAATGTTTTAAGTCAGGAAGAATTCAGAAATCAATATTTGGTGGAAAAACCATGATTTTTTCATTCAAATTCCTTTTGGCCTATTCCTAACACTTGTTTTGCCATCCAGCATGTCAGACATGTAGAGATGCTGATTTTTAGAAAACTTTGCAGTGGTCTCTTAATTCTTTCCAGAGCTGTATCTACCTACAGGAGGTTATATACCTATAGGGTCAATATCTGCCTACATGGGCCATATCTACCTACAGGAGGCTATATACCTACAGGGACCATATCTATCTACAGGAGGCTATATACCTACAGGAGGCTATATCTACCTACAGGAGGCTATATACCTACAGGGGCCATATCTACCTACAGGAGGCTATATACCTACAGGGGCCATATCTACCTACAGGAGGCTATATACCTACAGGGGTCATATCTACCTACAGGGGCCATATCTACCTACAGGAGGCTATATACCTACAGGGGCCATATCTACCTACAGGAGGCTATATACCTACAGGGGCCATATCTACCTACAGGAGGCTATATACCTACAGGGGCCATATCTACCTACAAAGGTCATTGTCACGGTTCACGCCGCGATCCTTGCCATGGACTGTCAGTGTGTCTGTGCCTGCCTGGTCTCCGTGGCCTGTTTTCCGGTTTGTTGCGAGTGTGTCCTTGTACTTACCGGCCCTCACTCCTGCTTCCTGGGGTCCTTTTTGCACACTGCACCAACTAGGGCATGGGCGTGACAGCTTCCTGCCCTTTATAGGTGCTGTATCCTGTTTGCCTTCCTCTTGACCTGTGACCCCTGGGTATAAGAGGAACTTCCTGTCCTTACTTCTGGGTCAGTCATAGTTGCATGTTTGTGCATGCTGGTCAGTCCACTAGAGCTCCTGACCTGCTCTTGGGTGCTGCTAGTCAGTACTTAACTCCTGTGATGTCTTTAGTCAGTCTGTGCAGTCCATCAGAGCTCTTAACCACCTGTCTGCTGTTTATCTGCTGTCTTTGTTACTGTTCTGTTTCCTGCCATTAACCTGCTGTTGTACCTGTCCAAAACCTGCTATATCCCTGCCCTATGACGTGCCCCATTTCCTGCTGTTCCTGCTGAATCCTGCCGTTGCATATGTTTACCTGCTGTCATCTGTCTTTGTTCCTGTCTTCCACTACCTGGAACCTGAAGGCTTTCTACAGCTATGCTCTTGCCACCATCGCTCCCAGAGATTGGTGTTCCAGTCCTGCACCTCGGCTGTCACCACAGGTAGCCATGTCAGGGGTAGTGACCTGGGGGTTCCCCGCAGCAACGTCCGTCCGGCTTTGAGGCGAGCTCCGGTGAAGACCGGGGGCCCCCTGGTGTGGATCTCCATCTATACCATTTCACCTGCGGTGATCATAGTGGAACCACACACCCAATAGCTGACGATCAGCGCCGTATACTGTTACCTGTTCTGTCCCCACATGAGGCAAATGAAGGTATAACTGGCTGGTGGATGATAGTGACTGGGAGACTTTCCTACCTTCGTATCCAGAATGTGGAGCAGACAGGACCAAGCAGGCTCAGCTTAGTAGATATAGTAACACAGTGATATGAAACAGAACGTGTTTTTTTTCACCTTGGATACAGCAATAATCACTGATACAGAACTGTGGTTATCTCTGTAGTAGTATAAACCTTGGTGCAGATTGTTGCTGCTACTGCTGCTGTTGTTTGCTGTTCTGTTGTTTTGCTGTTTGCTGTTTTCTGTCTTGCTGAAGTTTCCGCCATTATGAATTCAAGACCCCTTGTTCCAGTATCAATGGATCCTGAAACGCCAGCCATACTGACTCCAGCTATTCTTCTCACCCAGAAGACTGGGAATCCACTGACGCCAAGTAGAGACTATACTCATGCAAATATCTACCAAAAACAGTGGAAACATGTACAATACTTATCAGATTATTTCTGGAACAGATGCCGAAAGGAGGATCTCGTAATTCTTCAAGGAAGCAGAAAAGGCAACACCACAAACCAAATCTAAAAGAAGGAGACCTCATGTCGATGAAGGAACAACAAACGGAAAGGATTGACTGGCCTATGGGACTAGTTACTAAGGTTCTTCCCAGCAAAGATGGCAAGATCCGGAAGGTGGAGTTGAAGATATCCAGGAAGGGTGAGCCTAAAACATTTGCAAGGCCAATCAACGAACTCATTCTGATACTGCCCATTGAGGATGTTCCTGCAGGATGAACAGTACCGAACTTTATTCCATATACCTACGTTGAGAAACAGGACTATCTTAGTGTTTACATTGCATTCTAACATGTTTTGTTACAGGTTGTGGACTATATCTTATAGACATTGGTTTATAGTGAAATTCCCATATGGGGATTTCAGACGGGGAGTGTGCTGTTAGTCAAATAGAAACCACGGCACACCAAAATGATGCAAATGTAAGGTATATAGCCTTCTGTAGGTAGTTATGGCCCCTGTAGGTCTATAGCCTTCTGTAAGTAGATATGGCCTCTATTTGTATATAGATTTATGTAGGTAGGTATGGTTCCTGTAGGTATATAGCCTCCTGTAGGCATATATGGCTGTAGCGAGCCGGCCCCACATGAGGCAAATGAAGGTATAACTGGCCGGTGGATGATAGTGACTAGGGATTTTCTACCTTCGTACCCAAAGGGAGCGACAGGCCCAAGCAGCCAGCTAGTAGATATAGAAACACATGAATAAACAAAAGGGGGTTTTATTCACCTTGGATCAGCAATAATCACTGAACAGAACGGGGTTATCGTGTATAGTAAAACCTTGGTGCAGATTTTTTGCTGCTACTGTGCTGTTTTTTGCGTTCTTTTTTTTGCGTTTGCTGTTTTGTTTTGCTGCAGTTTGTGGTCAAAAAATTGATGCTTCTGTACCCCAAAAGATTTCCCCATCACTTTAAAGAGAAAAAAAACAGGAAGTGACTCACTAAGAATGAAAAAAAAACACTCCATTAAGAAAACTTTACGAACAAAGCAGGGGGGAGCACATGAAATTTCTGGTCACAGATGCAGCGCAGAAAAATACTAATAAAGAAGGTGGAAAAAGGATGAAATATAAACAGTTGAAAAAACAATGCCTTAATGAGGAGAAAAAACCCATCCCAAAATAAAAAATTAAAGTTTGCAACCTTTGGGGTTTCTAATAGAATGGGTGATATGAAAAAATACGTATTTTCAAATAGAAACCACGGACACTAAAATGATGCAAATAAACGGGGGTTTTTTATTCACACGACAAAGAACTATTAGAAAACATCCAAAATTACTGTAACTATAAAATGTCTATATACAAGTGGCAAAATAACCCAAAGAGATGTATTTTAAAATATGGACGACGTTTGGGGCGAATGCCTTTATCAAAACATCTTATTGAAAACATATAACAATAAGATTACTAAAAAAGAACAGGATAAAAGGATAAACGAGACAGTTATATAAAAGAATGTTCAAAATAAAAAGTAGGTAAGTACTTGTAAAGATGAATACGGGGAAAATAACACCGCTGTTAGAAAGAATACAAATATCAAAATATTTTTTTACCCAATATAGGGATAAGATTTTAAAGTATATATATAAATGGATAAACCCAATTGGCTATAAGGAAAAATAAAATATGATTATTTTGTTATCGTAAATTTTAAGGAGAGGAAAGGGGATAAGTTTACATACCCGTTAGAAATTTCCCCCCAATAGGAAATAATCCACATAATAAATGTGGCAAAAAAGAAATAAATCAAATTAGAAGGGAAAAACGGTATATTTTAAAGGCCAGGGGGGGTTTGGAAATAAAAGGGGTACCTGAGGTAAGGGGAGCGATGGACAAAAACGTCCAGTGCGGGAAAGGGTTTTGGCCCACTGCCGCTGTCGAGCCCGGGAAAAAGGGCCCCCGGCTGCGCCAGAAGGCCCCCGCGGCAATGTACAAGATCGCGTGGGAGCTTGAGAAACAAACGGTGCCACGGCACCTGTAATTGTAAAAAAAGGGTGAAGAAAGTCTGTATACGAAAAAAAAGGAGAAAGGACAAGGGGGTGAATGTAAAAATGAAAACAAAAAAAACCTGGGATGGAGGAACAGGGGGGAACAGTATTAGAAAATTAAAAGGGGACCTAAGGGACTCGGGGAAAAGAAAAATAAAAAAATGGCGGGGAAAATAATAGGGAAAAAAAATCAGTGGATAGGGGAAATAGTTGAAAAATTTACCAAATGATGTGCCCCTGGATACATAATGTAAAAAGGGTGGTTAAAAGGGTAAATCATTTTCTTAATAGAAATAAAAAGGGTCAGAGTAAAAATTATTTTGGCATCTGTATAAAAAACAGCATAGAAATAAAGGTTTCAATTAACCAGTGGTAACCTGTTAATATGAATCATACGTATTCCGATTATTCCTTTGGGTTCAAGATGCGAAAAGTATGGACCAAAAACGTTCGCGTTTAAAAAGATAGCATGGGGTTGCCACCCGTTGTTGGAGGGGAATTTGTTTATTCCCAAATCTCAAGGGGAAGGGGGGTGTTTAAAATTTCAAAAATAAAGGGGTACGGGGAGTGGTTTTTTTTACCCCTTTGGTCGATTTATGTTAGAGATGGGGTTTTTACAGGCTTTTGGGGTTTTGACCCACAATGCCAAATCGGGCATTTAAAGAGGTTTTACAAAATTAACATACATTGAATGCCCTTTTAAAGGGGTTTTTTTGTCCTGTTGGGGGATGTGTGAAGAATGACCCCCTTCGAAAGAAGAGCATTGGGCACAGCTCGCGGGGGAAGGTACCCTTCTTGGGGTTTGAAAATGCATTTTTTGGGTCTGTGTCCGATGTCCCTCATCAGCTCTAACGAGAGATCACGAAATTTTGTCCTTTTTTGTGATTGTAAGGGATTTTTAAAGTTTTCCCATATGAGGGTAAGAATTAGATAAATAGGCCTATCGACGTTTCGTTGGTTTTTGGGAGTGAAAGGATGTTTTTAAAAGAACAAAGGTTCCTTGTGGTTGAGCAAATGCTTAGATGAATGCAGAGGTTTTGGTCTTTAATTGGTAGGGTATGTTTTGTTGTAAAGTCGCTGTGGGTACCCCACTTTAAAAAAAACTTGGATATCTCTTTTTAAAAACTTTAAGACTATCTCAGGTATCTACAAACGAGATATCCGGGCTAAATTTTAAACGGGGTAAAAATTTTCCTTTGTTTTGGGACTGGTTCTGAGTAATGAACAGGTTGTTGCGGCTTAGGTTTTTTGTATAGACGGGGGACAGTTACTTTGATCTGAATTTAATAGTTGTATCTAAAAAATTAATCGTGTATATGGTAATGTGGGGTTAAGGGAGGTCAAGGGGCACTGAATTTTGTAATAATGAAACTCCAATGGGGATCTACGGCCTCCCAAAATGCAGAAATAGTCATCTTTTTATCTTAGCCATAATAGGGCATTTGTAGTATGAGGTGGAAAAATATATTCCTCAAAGAGGCCATAAAAATTTGGCGTACGGGGCGAAACATTGCTTCCCAAGGGGTGCCTTTAGATTGTTTATAAATTGGCCCCCAAGGGAAGTATTATTATATAACACTAAGGAAGAATCCGTACAAATTCCACAGCTTCGGGTGAAAAAGAAAGTTTTTAAAGGAACCACTAATGTCTTAAACCCTCATATGATTAAATTGACGTGTAGAGACGGGTTACGTCCCAAGTGACCAAAATAAAAAGGGTGTTTGTATTGGTGAGATAATGGTATTTTTTCAAAAAATTTCCTGTATCGGGGGAAAGAAGGAAGGGTGTGAACAAACGGTGTAAATTTTTTTTCCCAAAAATTCAAGAGGGGAAAGGGGGAACAGGGGAACCCACTATTGGGGCACCAGGGGGTTTTCAGGGGATCTTTTTTTTTTGGGTAAGATTAAAGACTGGGTAAGGGGGGGTGGTGTTGATGAGAAAGTCTCCTGTGCGGGAGTAATGCCGAAGCGTAATGTTAATTTTGTTTTTGATAAAAATGATCGAAGTTGTGGGGTCTTGGTCATGGTTTGTATTAGTTGTGTCGGACAGTTTCGTTTGATTTCAGAAGATACATGATTTCCCCCAAAACACAATAGCACCCCCCTTATGGGCTGGTTTGATAATGATATCCCTAGATTCAAAGGTCTCTAAGGGCTTGTTTCTCTTTATTTTTGGGTTAAACAGCATTTCTTCGCCAGAAAATACCTCATAAATTGGATAAATCCTTTGGTAATTTAATAAAGGTCTCATTGGGGTGGTAATGTGGTGGGGTTTAAAATTTTAAATTTTAATCTAAGTTTAGATTGGAAAAAAAAAAGGGGGAATCTCTGATTTTGGGGGACCTCTGTCATAAATTGTCAAAATGACTTTTAAATGTATAAGGGAAAAACCGATGTAAATTTTCCTCAAAGTAAAGTAAAAAATGTCTCGTTGGAAAAAAGGATGGCCCCTTTTAAGGACAGACATTTCGGTGGAGTTAGTTTGGGGGGAGGGAATTTTTTAAAGTGACGACTCACCTGGACCTTGCAGTACCATGGTTTTCCCCTTTTTCCCCCCTATGGGGTCGTGCCTTGGTACCTTTTGGGTGTTTCCTCCCGTCCTTTCCCTAAAAAGGAACTCTTTTGGGGGTATTAAAAATCATGTAAATCCAGGGGGAATTTTTATCTTTTGGGAAAAGGGAAAGGTGGCGGGGGGAAGCAAAATAGTCTTGCCATTATAAACTGTATTTTAAATGTCCCCCCCGTTCACGAAAAAATTTATGCCTTTTCTTTGTTCTTGGGGATTTTGAAGTCAGGATGGTTTATCGTTTTTTTTCTTTAAGATTCCCCCCCACTTTCTGGGGTAGTGGGGAGCCAGCTGTTGCTAAAATGCCGGTTTTTTTGAGTGATGACCCCAATTTTTAGTTTTGAAGTGTCCCAGGTTAGTAAGATCAGGTCAAATGAGCACTTTTTTAATAGGGTTTTTAAATTTATTGCATATCAGGGTCACAGAAAGATGGGGGGTCTTAACTTTAAATAACTTAAACCCCCATCTTTTTGATGACCTGACTACTGCAATAAATTTAAACCAAATTAACAATTTCCCTTTTACCTAACTTACTAACCATCGAGACCTTCAAAACTAAACTTGCGGAATCACACTCAAATAAACCCACTTGACAACAGCGACTCCCCACTACCCCAAAGATACAACTCTTAAAGAAAAAAACGATAAGACCATCGCTGACTTCAAATCCACAACGAACAAAGAAAAGCATAAATTTCTTCTGATAGGGGGCTATTTTAATAATCAGTTTATAATCAAACTCATTTCGTCTTCCCCCCGCCCACCTTTCCATTACTCCAACAATCAACACTTCCTCTGGATCTGACAGGACCTTTCTAAACCGCCCCAAAAGAGTTCCTTTTTTGGGGAAATGGGGAGGAAGACACCCAAAGGATACCAACGAAGACCCACACGTAGGGGAAAAAGGGGAATACCCCCTCGTTACTGACAAGGGCAAGGATCTCACTTATACATAACATCTCATCCCCCAAACTAACTACACCGAAATGTCTGTCCTTACAAAGCCTAACCTTTTTTCCAACGACGACATTTAAATACTTTCACTTTAGGGAAGATTTACATCGGTTTTTCGATCTTACTTTTAAAAACCATTTTTTACAATTTACCCCAAGGGTCCCAAACAGACCAGAGATTCCCCCTTTTTTTATTTCCAATTAAATCTTAATTAAAATCAAAATTTAATCCACCACCACGTTACCACCCCCTGAGACCTTTTTTTTCATTTTCCAAAAAGATTTTTTCCCCATTTTTTACGGATACTCTTTGCAACTAAATACTGTTCTAACCCAACAACAATGAAAACAAGCCCTTAGAGCCTTTTTAAACTAGAGGGTACATTATCAACCGCCATAAGGCGGGGGTTATTTTGTTATGGACAGACATGTATTTACTGAAACAACGACAACTGTACACAACACATACAAAACCCGGACCAAAGACCCCCAAAATTCGATCTCCCCTTTTTATCAAAGAAAAAAAAATTTTAACTTATCTAGCTTAGCTTTTTCATACCCCCAGAGCTTTTTTATCAATCACCACCTATTCGCCATCTTTTTAATCTTTCCCCAAGATACATAAAGACCCTGAAACCTCCTTGGTCGCCCAAAGGGTTCCCCTGATTCCACCTTTCCCCCTTGCAAAATTCGGGAAAAAAAATTGACACCGTTTTTTCAACCATTCCTTCTTTTTTAAGATACAGGAAAAATTTTTTTGAAAAAATAGCTTATCTCACCAAAACAAACACCTTTTCAAAATTGGGCCCTTGGGGTAACCATTCTACACGTCAAATTTAACATATGAGGGGTTTAAAGCATTTGATTCCTTAGATTCATGATTTTCACCAGAGTGGAATTCTGTTCGGACCTTTGTCCTTAGTGTTAAAAATAACTACTTCCCTTTGGGGGCCAATTTTATTTAAAACTAAAGGCACCGCTATGGGGAAACAATTTGCCCCCCCGTACCCAACACTTTATGGGGCCATCTTTTGGAAAAAAATAACAGCCACCCCCTATACCTAAAATGCCCTATTATGGCTAAAAATACATAATGAATATTTTCATTGGCAGGGGCTAGAGTCCCTATTGGATTTCATTATTAATAAATTCATGTCCTTAGCCTCCATTTACCCTACATTACCATACTACACAATTAATTTTTTTGTACAACTATTAATTTTGATCTACAAGGTAACTTGTCCACCGATCTATACAAGAAACCTACAGACCGCAACAACCTGCTTCATTACTCGAGTAACCATGCTCCAAATACAAAGAAATCTCTACCTCGTTCACAATTTAGCCGGATATCTCGTATTGTAGATACACCTGAATACTCTTAAAGTATACAAAAATGTCCAATGTTTTTTTTGAACTGGTACCCACCGACTTTTTACAACAAAAAAATACATACCCAAAACAAGACCCAAACCTCTCATTCCCTCTGAAGCCTCTTTTCTCAACCACACAACGGGTACCCCTTGTTTTTAAAAATCCTCCTTTTTCCCCAAAATCAACAGATTAAGTGACCTGGTATTCTACTAATTTTTACCCTCTAGGAAAAATTTTTAAAAAACCCCTCTACAATGCTACAAGGGACAAAAAAATTTCGTGATATCTCGTTTGGCTATTAGGTTTAATCGGACACAGAACAGACAAATGACATTTTTAACTCCCAAGAAGGGGACCTTCCCCCCTTTTGACTGCGCCAATGCCTTCCCTGACAAGGGGTCATTCTTCACAATCCTCACAAGGACAAAAATACCCTTCAAAAGGGCAAATTTCCCTGTTGTCAATTTTTAATTTCCTCTTTAAAAAGCCCGCGGTTTGGCATATGGGGTCAAACCACACAGCCTGTGAAAAAAACCCCATCCCAAAAATAAATCGACCATACTGTAAAGAAACCCCTCCCCGTACCCTCATTTTGTGAAATATAATCACCCCCCTTCCCCAAAATTTAATTTTAGGTAAAAGAACAAAAATTCCCGCTCCACAAAAGCGGTGGCAAAAAGCATCCTACCCCTTTTAAACCGAATTTTTGGATCCATACTTTACGCACCTTTAACCCCCCGGGAATAATCGAGAAAAGATATGATTTTAATATTACATTTTTTACCACTGGTTTTAAACTATAAACCTGTTATTGTCTATGCTGTTTATTTACAACTGCCCTATTTTACTAGTATCTGACCTTTTCATTTCATTACAGATCAAATGATTATTACCTATCAACCACTCTTCTTACAAAATGTATCCAACACATCATACGTGGGAACATTTTTAACTATTCCCATATCCCCGCTAATTCTATTTTTCTATCATTTTCCCGCCCCCTTGTTTTATCTTTTTTTCCCTATAGTCCTTAGGTCCCTTTATAATTTTCTAATACTGCTCCCCCCGTCCCCCATCCCTAGTTTTTTTTGTTGTTTATTTTCCACATTCACCCCCTCTGTCCCTGTCTCCTTTTGTTTTGTATACGCAGCTTTTTTTCTCCCCCTTTTCACATATTACAGGCCGTGGGACCTGTTTTTTCTCTAAGCTCCCACGCGACCTTGTAAAACGGGGCATGCCGGACCTTCTGCCATGCGCTGTGCCTATTCCGGACGCTCGCACACACTTGCCCAATCCCTTTTGCATACGGGGCGTTCTGCCATACCTCCCATTACCTCAGGACCCCTTTCAGTGCCAATCCCCCCCTGGCCTTAACTAACCGTTTCCCCTCTAATTTGATTTTTTTACTTTTTTAGCCCCATTCTTTTTTGTACTTTTTACCCTAATGAGGCTTCTCATACCTGGGGTATGTAATTCATTTTGCCCCTCCCTTTTTATTTAAAAAGATATACAAATACAATCAATGTTTATTTCTTCCTTATAGTCCTATGGATTCTCCATTCTAATAATACTTTAAGATCTTATCTCCTATATTGGGTAAACATACTTCTGAATTTGCTGATATTTGTTACTTTCTAACAGCGGCTGTCATTTCCCTGTATTCATTTTCAATGTACTTACCCACTTTTTTTATGTATACATTTTTATATAACACTGTTCGTTTTTGGGGGTTATCTTGGGTTTCTTGTTTAGCCTATATACTTTTTGTTATATGTTTTTCCAAACAGATGTTCTTGTAAAGGGATTGCCGAAACTCGTCCTATTAACATCCAAACCCTTTTTGGGTTATTACTGCCACTTGTTTTAAAAGACACTTGTTGATATTTTAAGTAATTTTGATGATTTTTTAATACTTCTTCTCTCGTGGAATAAAAAAACCCTGTTACATTTGCATCATTTTTTGTGCCGGGGTTTTTATTTTATATACGTATATTTCCACGTATAGCACCCACTTCCTATTAGAACCCTAAGGTGTGCATAACCTTTAATTTTTATTACTGGGGAGTGTGCTGTTCTCCTCAGTTATAGGCATTGTTATTCAACTGTTTATATTATTGCATCCTTTTCTCCATCCATTCTTTATTATGTATTGTTGATGCGCTGCCATCTGCTGACCAGAATTTACATGTGCTCCCTCTGTCTTTGTTCGTAAAGTTTTTCTCTAATGGAGTGTTTTTTTTTCTAGCCTTAGCTGAGTCACTTCCTGTTGTTTTTCATCTTAATGTGACTGGAGCACACATCTTTTGGGCTAGCAGAAGCATCAATTTCTGACCAGCAAACTGCAGCAAAACAGAAAACAGCAAACAGCAAAACAACAGAACAGCAAACAACAGCAGCAGTAGCAGCAACAATCTGCACCAAGGTTTATACTACTACAGCGATAACCACAGTTCTGTATCAGTGATTATTGCTGTATCCAAGGTGAATAAACCACATTCTGTTTCATATCACTGTGTTACTATATCTACTAAGCTGAGCCTGCTTGGTCCTGTCTGCTCCACATTCTGGATACGAAGGTAGGAAAGTCTCCTAGTCACTATCATCCACCGGCCAGTTATACCTTCATTTGCCTCATGTGGGGCCGGCTCGCTACAGCCATATATGCCTACAGGAGGCTATATACCTACAGGAACCATACCTACCTACATAAATCTATATTCAAATAGAGGCCATATCTACCTACAGGAGGCTATATACCTACAGGGGCCATATCTACCTACAGAAGGCTATATACCTACAGGGTCAATATTTACCTACACGGGACTGTATACTTACAGAAGGCTGTAAACCTACAGGAGTCATATCTACCTGCAGGGGACTGTATACCTTTAGAGGTCATATCTACCTACAGGGGGCTGTATACCTACCTACCTACACAGGGCTGTATACCTATCTACCTACAGGGAGCTGTATACCTACAGGGGGCATCAGGGGCGTAACTACCGGGATAGCAGTTGCTCCAGGACCCGTGCGCTTAGGGGGGCCCGCGCCCCGGGGCAGCTGCTACCGCGTCCGCTACCCCGGTAATGCCGCTCCTAGGCTGCCGACAGTGAACATAACAGTTCACTGCGGCGGGCGGGAAGCTGCGAGGCCCGGCGCATGCTGCCTCTGAACGCCCGGGCCCTCCGGCCCAAGCGTTCAGAGGCAGCGCTGCCCGGAGATAGCAGAACGGAGCGCTGATTGCTCCGCTCTGCTACTTCCCCTGCCGGCCCTCTGTGATCACGTGGGCGCACACGGTGACGTCACATCACCGCGCCGCCCGCGCTGAGCACAGAGACTGCAGAGAGGCTGCAGCGCGGCGCATCGGGGGAGCGTGGACTGAGGTAAGTAAACTATTTCTTATTTTACCTGCCCCTAAGCCTGTTGTATACCCCCATATGCCTGCCGTATACCCCCCTATGCCTGCCGTATACCCCCTATGCCTGCCGTTTACCCCCTTTGCCTGCCGTATACTACCTTTGCCGTATGTATACCCCCTATGCCTGCCGTATACCCCCATATGCCTGCCTTTATATCCCCCTGGCCTGCCTAGATAGCCCCCTGGCCTGCCTAGATAGCCCCCCCCGGCCGGCCTAGATAGCCCCCCGGGCTGCCTAGAGAGCCTCCCCGCCTGCCTGCATAGCCTCCCCGCCTGCCTATATACCCCCAGCCTGCCTGCATAGCCTCCCAGCCTGCCTATATACCCCCAGCCTGCCTGCATAGCCTCCCCGCCTGCCTATATACCCCCAGCCTGCCTGCATAGCCCCCCAACCTGCCTTTATACCCCCCCAGCCTGCCTATATAGCCCCCTAAAGGTTGCCTATATAGCTCTAAGTCTGTCTGCCTGAATAGTCCTATAGCTACCGTGAAGCCTGTCTGCCTATATAGCCCCTATAGCCCCCTAAAGCTTGCCTACCTTTATAGCCCCTGAAGCCTGCCTGTCTACTTATATGGGGCCCCTTTAGATACCTAAACCCTACCTATATGGCCCCTATAGCCCACCTAACCACTGTCTACCTGTATGGCTCCCTATAGCTACCTAAACCCTGCCTGCCTATATGGGCACTCTATTGGCTACCTAAACCTTGCCTATTTGGGGCCCCATATATCCTATCTAAACCCTGCCTGCCTAAATGGACCCCATATAGCCAGAGGGCAGGTGCTGGAAAAGTCAGGATTCTAAGATATTTGTGTCTAAATCTGCAGGGACAAGTGGTCGGGAGACGTCATCATGATGGCGGACTGGACCGGATGCAGAACAAAGGGGAAAGTCATCGACTCCAAAACATATTTTGGCTCTGCACATATTAAATATATTCTGAAAAACAGGTGCACACTGAAAAGGCAATATATACGTTTAATACAAATATCAGTGGCACACTAAAGACTAAGTAAAACCTCAAGGCATATGGAAATATTGGAAATGCATTACTGCTAAGGAAAATATGAAAACCTGGGACTCTTAGTTTACAGTATTTGATCAAAGATTGTATTAAGCTCACCTCCCAAAACGTCAAGGGGATCCCAGAGCAGGTGAGTCCCTACACTAAATATGTTACCTCACTAGGCGTCAATACAGACTGCAACTACAGGGTATGGTAGGAACTAGCAATTGAATTATCCTGCACTGGTTAAAAAGAGGCAGCTGTGTGCAGCAAGCCAATGAGATCGCCACTCTCAAATGAACTACAAAACATATTTTGGCTCTGCACATATTAAATATATTCTGAAAAACAGGTGCACACTGAAAAGGCAATATATACGTTTTAATACAAAAATCAGTGGCACACTAAAGACTAAGTAAAACCTCAAGGCATATGGAAATATTGGAAATGCATTACTGCTAAGGAAAAGTCATCGACTCATCAGTGAAACGTCACCTGTGAGTCACAAGATGTAACTACACTGCAATCACTTATATGTCTGCACAGCATGTGTACACAGGTGTCTACAACTATATGGTCACTGTATGGTGGTTATATACAGTCTGCAGAGCCTGTGTACACTGGTATATACCACTATATGGGTCACTATATGGCGGTTACTATTGGTCTTTGTGTACTGATCAGTAATAGTGTAGGGTATTATTCAGTCACTATGTGGTGGTAATTTGTGGTCATGTTCTGGCGGTATAATCAGTCCTTATGTAGTAGTGTTATTGGTAATGCTGGTCTTAGTATAGTGGGATTTGATTGGTAGCAGTTTGATGGTTATCTGTATGGTGAAGTATTTGCCCCTTGTATTATCTACATTATCTAACAGCATGTCCTAGTACATGGTCGTGGTCAGGGAGATGGGCAAGAGGGGGGGCGGGGGGCCCCATCCAAAAGTTTGCTTTGGGGCCCTGGCTTCTCTAGTTATGCCCCTGGGGGGCGTATATACCTACCATATGCAGTTTATCTACCTACAGGGGGCATATATACTTACCTATCTACAGGTGACTATATATCTACCTACAAGTGGGGAAAAAAACTATCTACCTACAGGGGACTACTTTACCTACCTACAGTTGGACGATATACCCAGGCTTGGACTTGCCCACAGGGGAATAGGTGAAATCCCTGCTGGGCCCATGAGCATGGTAGACTTGGCAAATAAGGATAGAAAAAGACGCAAAAAGCAAGAGGCATAGTATAGAAGGCATGTACAGTCATTTACAGTAGCTGTAGGGTAGACCCCTAAAATTAACTCGACTGATGGACCTAAAACAGCTCAACTGGTGGGCCCCTAAAATCAACTCCACCTTGGGACCATAGGAACCCCAGTCTGACACTGTATATACCTATCTACTGGGATCTATATTTCTATGTACTTAATGGTGGACAACAGTACTACCTACTTACTTAATGGGGGGTTCCCATAACAGAGGGAGGAAATGGTAGTAAAGTGCTGAAAATGTGAAAAGTCTAGGATGTTTGTGTGTCTAATTTTTCAGTGATGGGTTGTGTCTCCCCTTGAAGAAGCGTCAGCGAAGCGCGCGTCGGGGCCGCACAGGGGTCTAGGGGTCACCATTAATTTTGGTACAGTTTCATTTATATTATTTGATATACACATAGCATTTACATTTGGTTTTGTACCTGATTTTTTGTACAGCATTTGCATTAGTGTTCATTTTTTGTGACCCTAGCCCCTTGTCTTGTTTTTCAGTGTAATTTGTTGGACTTGGATTTTTTTGTTTCATTTTTGTTTTATCTTTTATTATTTGTTTTTATTCATATTTTTGTATTGGATTTATTTTCTTGGTTGTTTTAACATCACATATTGGTTTTATTTAGGAAAACTATGTTTACATCACAACTGTTTTTCAGTCATGTACTCACAATATTACTACTGTGCAATTGTGGTAAGCTACAAGACCATCACCAGTGGGTTTGATCAATGGGCCATGCGAATGGAGGCTGTAACTTGCAAATTACAGATAGGATCAAATTTGCCAAAAATAAATAACTAAATAGACGGCAGGTTCCAAATTAATTCCCAGTAAAATAGATACAGTAGGTCACAATGCTATGTGTGGGGGCATACAAATGCAAAATACTTATGAAAATACTGATATTCACACATAGCTTCCAGCAGGAGATGGATGCTTAGTATTTACTTGCATATGTTTCTGTCAAGTTCCAGTAACGTGGTTACAGGTAGTGTACAAGGCTGGCTTACAGCCTATTAGTGATGCCTATATTATTAGACCAGACAGACTGCCTAATGTCCTCCGAGTGCACAAAAACAACGTACTAATACCCATACTCCTCCAGCATCACAGGGCCAGACAACTGAAACACATGAGCCATTAGTAGATACATGGGCCAAAATGTTCACTTTTGCAACTCCTGTCAACAGTCCTCATCTTTTGGAGAAGAGCACCAATAACAGGTATGTCAAACTTTTAGCAACTAATAATAACACCTACCATGCCCCTGCCATGTGTCAGTCACGTTGCTGTTACTCTTATTGTTACTAGGCACATCAAGCAAGCTGGTACAAGACTATTGGCAGTGCCATTGACACATGGCCTGGTAGGTTTGAAACAAAAATAAGATTTCTGTCAGATCCAGAATTACTCACTTTCACTTTGGGTCGATTTTGAAAGTAATCTAGTAGGAAAGTTGGTAGCAGAGAAGAGATGCCAATTGTAGGGAAGAAAACATTATGGGCGACATGTATGAACGGGACTGTGCCAGAAGTCTGGCGTCTTTTCAGCCCGACATCTAGTGCAGCCCCATTCGCTATAGTTTAAAATAGCCCATACGCCAATATCAGGCGCATTACAGAGCCCAATGTACAAGCTCCCCATCCAAAGTGCCCCAAATGGTAATAATAACCATCTTGGTGCCCTGGTAGTTAGTTAGGTAGGGCCCCTGGTAGCTAGGTATATAGGCTCCTTACTAGGTAGGTATATAGCCCCCCAGTAGGTAGGTAGTTATATAGAGCTCCCAGGAGTTAGGTAGATATATAGGGCCTCCATTAGTTGGGTAGGTATATAGGGCCCACCTTAAGCAGGTATATAGGCCCCCAGTAGGTAGTTAGTTATATAGTGCTCCCAGTAGTTAGGTAAGTATATAGGCCCCCATTAGCTTGGTAGGTATATAGGTCCTCCAGTATGTAGGTAGTTGACCCTCTCAATAGACAAATAGATATATAGCCCCCCATTAGGTAGGAAGTGCACCAATCCCTCCTGCAGCAAAACAACCCAACAACATGATGCTGCCACCCCAGTGTTTCACAGCTGGGATGGTGTTCTTAGGCTTCCAAGCTTCTCCCTTTTTCCTCCAAACATAACGATAGTCATTATGGCTATTAAATTTTAGTTCCGTCAGACCACAGGACAAATCTCCAAAAATGTAGGTTTTTGTTCCTGTGTGCATTTGCAAACATTAAACTGGCTTTTATATGTTTCTTTTGTATTAATGGCTTCTTTCTGGTAGAGTGGCTTTTCAGCCCATTTTGATACAGTACTCGTTTCACTGTGGATAATGGCACAATGGTACCAGTTTCTGCCAGCATTTTCACAAGGTCTTTTGCTTTTGTTCTTGGGTTGATATGCACATTTTGGACCAAAGCACTTTCATCTCTGAGACAGAGAACCCGTCTCCTTCCTGAGCGGTAATGGCTGGACATTCCCATCTTGTTTGTACTTGCATATAATTGTTTGTACAGTTGAACAAGGCACCTTCGGGTATCTGGGAATTGCACCCACAGATGATTCAGACTTGTGAAAGTCCACAATTCTCTTCCTGATATCTTAGCTGATTTTTATAGACTTACCATGATGTTAAAGCAGTATGTTTCTGGTGTGCCTTAACATACATCCACAGATGTGTCTCTAATTAACTCAGATGTTGCCAATAAATCAGAGGCTTTCAAAGACATGACCTCAGCATATGGGCTGTCCCAAATCGTTTAAAGGCATAGTAATCCTAGGTTATGTAAACTTTTGACTTTGCAGAAGTAATAAAAATGCCTTAAAAAATACTTTCTCATTATTCTGGAATTTGGCAACTATAAATAATTTTGGTAATCCTAATTGACCTAAAACGGGTAAGGTTTATTTTGATTTCATGTCAGATAGTGAGAAAAACATACACATGTGTCTTTTTATATAGTGTATATAAACTTCTGGTTTGAACTGTAGTCTCCCCCAGTAGGTTTGTAGGCATATAAGCACCTCATTGTAAATAAAATAAAAAAAAATACTCACCTCTCCACACTTCATCGCACCGCCTGCGCCGTAACATACGGCAGGGGTAGTGAGCGCAAATCTCTCTCTGCCCCGCCATACATCTCAATTATATGCACGTTGCAAATTGAGATGAACCTATAACAGTGGCCCTGATATTTGGGACCATATTGATCGCCGTGTTCACCCTATGGATCTTCCCCAAGCACCCTCCAGCAGCTGTGCAATCTACTGCAGTCATCATGGCTCCAGATACCTGAGACATCCAACGGGATCTTAATGAGACACTCCCAGCCTGTCTATGCCGCGCACAGTGATTACTCTGGATATTAACTGGTGGTCATCTTAACTTTACTTGGCTGTGCATGTATGCTAGTATTTCTCTTATGGGGCCTTTTCAATAAACAGCAGCATTGTCTGTACTAAATTAACATTTAATAAAATATTAAAGGTGACATTAACTCTATATTAAATGGTGGCATTGGCTACATATTGTATGACCGCAATAGCAGGGCACTTACACTGCACTGAGTTATTGAGTTGTAAGTTAGTATAATTACTGTATGTAATATGGCATAAACTGTTTTTCTCAAAATCTTATAGATTGCAGCCCTGGGGATACTTGATTCAAGTATCTTTGACTACATCAGTGTACTCCCTTTAGAAACCTTATGAAACATCGTAATCAAGTACAGGAGAGTGTTTTAAACATGTACTGAACATCAGGTAGATAAATGTTTATTTGGGGTCCATATTGTTATACAATTTATTTATGGTGTTTTTCTTGTGCATCATAGCAGCCAAGAAAATGAAAATTATGGATTGCCGGATCTGTGGCACAATGGACATCAATGGTACCCAAGGGACCCTATTGATATATAGTGGGGTTTGTCAGGTTCTGTCATAGTGTCTGTCATTTTGACAGGGAGAATGGCACTGCATACTACATTATTCTTCCCCTTGGATGTTCCAGAATCCAAAACAGAGCCTGTATGGTAGATAGGACCACAGTCTTTTTTGATGCATTGCAATAAAAATAATTTGTTATAGGCACATTTTAATATAATTATTGTCCAAGTAGCTAAAATTGTGCATGCTTGCTTATGCAATAGCAAATTTTCTTCTTGCAGAGTAACTTACTGGAGAGCATAATTTCCATGAGGAGCTTATTCTCACGGGAGTTGAGCGCTCATTGTTGTGTTTGTGATGGAAATCAGCATGCATTCACCATTGGGAATATCTTATCTTATTATTAAACACCCATGTTGTTCTGATGAACATTGCAGCCAACACTAGAATACTACAATTACACTAAAATGTCCAGTACAGTATTCTGCAATTAAGGCCAGACACAAAAACAGTTTGAATCTCACTGTTGCTTTGGGGGGAAAATAGAACCTAAAAATTACATATGTTACACTAGTAAGCAAAAGCACCCTCAATACTACATCAGGTTAATTCTGCTTGAATAGCCTGCTATGATTAAAGCTTTTGCACCTATGGCAGATGTGCCACTATACTATGAAGCCACAGACATGCTCCACCCCATTTTAAAGTGCCTTGTATGGTGCCATATTTTTGAAATATAGTTCTATAATATAGTGTCCAATAAGAAATAGCACTTTTTTTCTGTGGGATTTGTGTAAAGGTGCAAGAAAAAGCCTCCAAATACCATTGTCTAAATTCAGAGCCAAATGGAAATAAAGTTCCATATACTTTTACATATTACAGCTCATTAAAACTTAGAAGTTGGACAGATCTAAAATATAACCATGCAGAAATCTTATGATAGAGAGTGAAGAGGCTATATAAAAAATATAGTGCTATAAGGTTAAGTGTGATAGATGGGGGCAAAAAAAGTTGTGTACGAATTTTATACATACAGAACATACTTTACTGCCTGATGGCACCAGCACCATCATTGTCAGAACTGCTGCCAGGGGCACTGGTCAAATTATATAATAAAAAGGGGCTGTTCATATCGTGCAAGATAGGAGCTGTTTGAGTTGTATTGCACCCTGAAATTACTAATGGCAGCCCTGCCTGACAGGGTTGAGTGTTTGACGCAAGTCGGTCCTTCATTTACCAGAAGGTTTGTTGGTCCTTTTGGCTACTATCACACTGATGTATCTGTCCTAACAGGTGTGGTATTTCCATATCAGTGCTATGTAAATAGCCCACTTTCAAGGATATGGAGGGTATTGTCCTTTTTAAAATGAAAGAAATAAAAGCATATATATTTTTTAAATAAGCTGCACGACATTCGTCTATTGTGGATGCTGGATCTTTTTCTAAAAGGATGCATGTTTAATACCGGCTGGAGTTGACGGTTGGTCCGCGCATCCAGGACATATTGGACATATGAGAACACAGAGGGTAAGCTGAAAACAAACTTTTAATCTTTTGAGTGTTATTTTGTTACACTAAAGTCCGTCCCTTCAGTTTACACAGAGGAGGATAAATTTGTTGTCCATTCTGTGGCTATTATGTCACACTGATAAGTATCAGTGACCTAAACAGGGCTGGTATTATGCACATGACAGAGCTACTGGTGAAAGAAGAGTCCACTGATGAGTCAAGGATGAGGGTAGAGGGGTGGCTATGGCAGTGCCCCAATGGCATCTGTTCGTGGCCCATAGCAACCAGCCTTACCCCTATTGTGGGGAGAGGTATGATGTGTGATCTGTAGTGCACCAGTGGTAAATAACTGGAAACGACACAATAATATTCCGGACTCTAGGAGGCGTTTATTTCAGCTCTCCAGCAGTTATTTGAAATCCACTTGAGTTTTCTGCACATCAGCATTCAGCCACATCAGCAATTGCACAGTCATGGAGGAGAGGTCCTCTTTAACCTTTCTCCCCTAGCTACCTGAGTTTCCGGCGTAGCTCAGAAAGCTAGCCACTGCAGGATACCTGCTGTATTTGTGTAGCTGCCAAATGGCTCGTTACTTTCTCATCCGGATCTCCTGCTGCCTCTTAGAAGTGAAGAACTTTCTCCAGCCTCTCCCGGTTTTCTATGCTGCTTCATTAAGCCAAAACTTTGTAAATCCTCCACCGCATAGTGGAAAACCTGTTTGCTATCCAGAGGAATCTTCCTCCCCTCATATCCTCCAAACTCATGCTCCTTGAGGGGAACACTCCTCTCTACTCCCAACTGCTAACTCTTACTCTCCAATGATAACTGACACACTCTGCAGCGCTGATTCTCCGCAGCACCAGCTGGCGCCCTTGCTCCTCCAGCCCAGCTCTACTCATCAAGCTCACTGATTGGCTGCCCAGCTCCTAACTAACTAACTACAAACACAAACTAACCTCTGAACTATTAACCACTCGTCTACTATAACCAGGCCATTTAACTACCTGGTCTCCCATAGCAACCTACTGTACTTCACATTTCTAACACAAGTATAACTCTCAACATTATCTGTTCTTACAACCCCTTGCAGAGACTCTCTGCTCTGCATGTTTGTGTCCTGTGTAGTTTCTTCTTCCCAAGACAATAGGATAAACTACCCAGGAAACTGCCGGCCCTGCATTATCAGTGCAGTTTCCATGGCTAGAGGGGGTAAAGGACCTGCAGTATCATGATGGTAACCCGGTCATGAAAGCACATGTTCTTTACACCTTAGGTGGGTGCAAGGTTCACCTACAGAGGAAATCTGGTGGCTACAAAAGAACACTGCAGTTGTAAGAGAAGAACCTGAAGATATCTAAAACTCTCCTTCTAACTTCAGCCTCTCAATGTTTCTTATTTCAGCTGGTATAATAATCCATTATGTACCCTCTCTTGTGGTATGGGCATGCTGAGAGTGGTGGTGGTATGGAAAGTGTTGATATCAGTGGGGAAGATAGGTTTGGTGCCAGTTGGGGATATATGGGTAAGATTGAAAGCTTCTTTCATAGGGAAAAGGATGGAGTGAATGCCAATATTAGTGAGGAACAGGAGGAGGGTAAAAATGGAGATGCCATTGAGAAGAGGTGGCTTGGGAGCCAGTGTTACTGCCATTTGTTGAAGCATGGCTAGAAGGACGATGCTGCTGTCAGCGGGGGAAAGGTAGGAAGCGGGACAATGCTGCAGCAATTCGGAAGTGGTCGGAAGGGATTCATAATAATGCTACCAGTTTGGAGGAACAATATGGGTTACAGTGCTGCTGCCTGTGGGGCTGGGGCAGAAAGGGGAACAATGCAGTTATCAGTTGAGGGGGTGATAATGGGGCAATTCTGCTGTCAGTTGGGAAAGGAACGGAAAAAGGGGAAAAAATGCTGCTGCTAGTGCTGGAGAGAAGAAGAGGATGAAATTGCTAGGGACGAAGGGGGTGAATGCTACCTCCAACAGTGAAGAATCGGCTAAGGAACATTACTGTTGTGACAGGGAATGATCTGAATTAATTTAGTCTGATTCAGGGTCTAAATTAATTTAAAGAATAGCTATGGATCTGAATTAGTGCTGCTGAATGTGGCTAGGAATGAGCGGTAGAAGCAATGGGCTAGAGATGTCGAGGAAGCAAACTCTGCAGTCCTTGTAAGAAGTTGACAAGTGGTCGTGGAATTCTAAAGTTTCAACCATACTTGCCAAATCATCTTTTTTTGCCAGAGACTCCAGCAAATCATGACAAAAAGCTTGTGGTTTATAAATAAACTCTATCTGAAAATCGGCATCTTTTTGATGTCCCAGTGTATTCTGTATGTGTTTCTAGGAGTGGGGCTAAAATCTCTTGAATTTAGCATGTAAAAGATTGGCATGTATGATTTTAACTATTTAACCCCTATACAGGCATCAGGTAATTCCTCACTGGATACTTTCAAAGCAATTTCCATCAACAATGGCTAATGGTGGTAGATTCTAAAGGCAGCACCAAACTTGAAAACGTGAACAGTAGGCCAGACAGATACTTACCTGATGACGTGGCAAGTCTGTCAAGGTGCGAAATGTGTCATAATGCAAATATGTATTTGACTTTAAGCAAATAAATTTAAAATTAAAGCTATGAATTTATTTACTCCATTTTTTTATCCATTGCAAATTATTTTGGGGGAGCAGGAAGCACCATAATCACTCTATTTGGATGGATGCCAATCGTGGTTCTCAAGACATAGTCAAGGTCTCAATATGGTAGATGTTTAGAGAGTGGAGAGACAAAAACAGGCAGAGATAGTCAAATAACAAGGTGGGTCAACAACAATTAGACAGAACTGTAGAACAACTTTGCACAATCCCTGGTACTTAGGAACCTTAATCCTCAGACAGTGAGTGATAAAATATGGACCATTAGGGTATGTTCACACGGCTTATTTTGGGGTGCATTTCGCCATGTATTTTGCGGTGTACCGCATTCTAATATGAGCTAAATGTGCCCCAATCATTACGGTAATCCCCAGTTCTCATAGAGTACTATGGATTACGTCTCCTCTCCCTGCTCGTACAATACGATCGTATTGTATGCGCAGGAAGATAATTGACATGTCATTGACATGTCTATGGGGCAGCGCGACCCCCGAAGACCCGGCTTAATTGCGGGGCATACTGTATGCCCCGCAATTAAGCTGTGTAAACATACCCTTAAGAAGCCTGGGTGACAGAACATTTGCTGAGAAGAAAGCACTTCAGTGTGTGCTTATCCTTTAAAAAACAGGAGTTAGAAGCAAAGGTTCCAGTAGGATAAGGGGGAGTAATAGGTACAACATTACACAATGAGCATGGCCAATGAAAGAAGAGCCCTGGTGACCACAGCAGGAGGGAAACATGGCAAATTCTCTGCAGACCCGCTTTGCAGTCACTGAATAGCACTATTATTGGTTATATTTGTCTCTGTCATAGTATGCACCTGTTCATTGTGATTTAGGTGTTTCTGTATTTTCTTTGTGCATTGAAAGTATTTCTTACATACTTCAGGGAGGACCAAGGAGATTGATGAAACATTTTGGTTCCACATGCATTGCAGCCGAGAATTTCACATGTGAATAACTTCATGCTAAGGTTGGGGGCCCTTTTTTGATGTTCACTGTGTCAGCAGAATTTCCTAGCATCTGCCCTGTTTCAACACAAGATGTTGGTTGAGAGGTTGGTAAAAGTGCTCCGGGAACCTCTATATAATCTTTTAAAACCAGTTTCCTAGAGAAAAAAATATTTTTCTGTTTATCATGGAATTTGTGACTTCTGGGATGTCCATTCCATCTGTGAAATCAGGGACATCTCAATAGATAAATATACAACCGCCTTTATATAATTGTAAGCAACCTATACGTTCCTGGGTCTCACTATGGGATCTTCCCTGGGATTCCCATAGTCCAAACAATTCAATATGAGAACCCTTGAGAAAGAGGGTTGATCCCTTGAAACGTTGCATCATTGCGGCGTTCACCCGGCCGGTTGTCCATGCTACTCCTGTCCTACAAAATGCAGTGAAGCGCTACTAAGGTATTTACCTGTTATGCAACCTACGTCTACTAGTCTTTTGACTGATACAGATGCAATGCTTTTATTGATTGTATGAAAGTATGTCGTTTTTGGAATAAAGAAGAATAATTTTCCTAATATACGGGTCCACCTTTGTCATATTGAAATCAGGGACATCTGTCACACCTAAAGTGAGTAGCCCTGGTAATGTACTGAACTGTAAAGTATTGCACCCTGAATTAGAGCTAATGACTGTTTACTGTGTGCCCTGAAGCTGGTCCTCGTAGAATTAAAGAACTGTGAATACTGAACCACTGGCTCAGGGGATAGCAACGTACTACTGGTTTGTAAGGGGCCGTTTACATGGCAAGTGACAAATACTGGTCGGTTTATGCGACTGGTATTTGCACTGTTTTGCGGCCATCAGCGATGAGCAGAGAAAAGCCCTCTCCCTTCACATTGAGATGCCCATATTCCGTCCGGAAACCGAATGGAAGAATGTGCATGCTCAATGTTATCTTGCGCGGCCCGCGGGCCGAAAAAAAGCTGGGCAGAAAACTGCACGGGTTTTCCATAGCGCCCCGTTCTGCTCATTTTCGGACGGTTTTTCAGGCGGTCTGCAAAACCGCAAACCGCCTGAAAAACCGGCCGAAAACCCGTGCCATGGGGACATGTCCTAAGTGTACCACATTAGAACCACCAGTTAATATCACCAGTGGTATCATTTATTAGAACTGTGTCTCTTAACGAGAATCTCTTAGATTTTTGCATTTGTAACTGTTACTGTAACCAGCAAGCTCTAGTGCCCCATCAGAGAACAAGCCTAGTTGTGTTTATCTATTAAGACTGTATCTGTGTTTTTGCTGCACCATCTCGTTCTAACATCCACCCATAGGTTAACAGCATCCCAGACACCACTTGGCCCCCTATACATGTTTGCATATTTTTGGCCATTTAGGGTGACATGTATGAAAGGTATGAAATTTATTTGGCGTTAAAAAGCTTTAGTAGACCAGTTCTATAGATGTATGAACAGTCACACTCCAAACTTTGGCGTGATAAGCGCCCGCGTGACACTTTTTAATGCGCCAAAGATTTGGGGCGTTCTGGGGGCGTCGCATCTCTTTCGTAGGATTAGACACATTTATGATTCTTTGACGCCAAACCTAGGCGCAGAACAGTTAGAACAGCCAGACTTGTCGTATTGGCACTAGACTGCGCCTGTATGTATGACTGTCTTTTTTACTGGGAGCCGTCTTCCAATGTATGATCAATGATTTTGGTCTGTTACATTGCATTCCACTGTTCTGAAGTTTTGACTTGCGTTAAAGAGTTAAGTACCCCAGTGATTTAGAAAAGAGTCAAGTGTTTACTTAAACAGATAATTATGCAGCGGTTACAGGATTAACACACTCTACAGCCAGTTCTGGAAAGATCTGTACTGCTGTCCAATCAGAGAAGCTGATAGGTGAGGGGCTGTAACCATAGTTACAGGGACAGTTAAAGAAACACAGCCAGTCTGTTAGCGGCTCTGTCTGTCCATCTGTGAGAGTGAGTCAAAGTTTCAGAGAGAGAAGATCAACAAAGCTGGAAGAGAAACACATTGTTACTCTCTCTCAGAAACTTTCCTGCTAATCAGAAGTACAGTTGTGGGTTTGTATACTGGGGACTGAAACCTGTGGAAATCAGAGGGAGTTATCTGCTGTCTCATCATGGTTAGAGAAGTGTTAAAACGGAGTGAACGTCATCTGTGACATTGCATGTTGACAGAAGGAAACCCTGTCCAAAACAGGTGATCGAAATTGGCCAAGGAAAAACCCGGGCCCAGTGAGCGTGCATGCCAGCCAGATAGAGACATTGTTTGGGCCTGTAGACAGATTAGTTAGGGTCTTATCTAGTGTCAGGCCTTAAACAACCATTTCCAGAAATAACGTCCACATGAGAACAAGTCCTGCACTGGTGTTGATAATTTTGTTCTTTGTTCATGTTGGGGAGATCTTAATTGGTTAATGGAATAGCGGGTACTTTCAGAGGTTTGTAATTCCTTGTGCCACACCATGAGCATGCCCCTGAAATAGGCGTCCACACTATCGTACCAGTTACCTAGGGTTTTAATGAGGTAAATAGAATTCAGATTTTCTGATTCAGCTGATATGTAAAACATCGGTGAGTCCTATAGTAAGGCAGCACGCTGTGCAGCACAAGGGTCCCGGTTTGTGTCTATGTGTACATGTTCTTGAGTTATCCGGATAATATCCCATTTTATTCACATTCCAGTAAAAATATTTGTTGGTCAGAACCAGTGTTGGAATCATTTCTCTCATCTGTGATTTCGCTGTATTCTGGGAAGCCCACCTCATTACACGGTTTACGTACCCGCTACAAAGACTGAGGTAATAGCACATAAAATGATTTGGCCTATCCTTTTCTTCAGCTCGTGTCATCCTACCAAGCTTAATAGCTTAATAGCGGTAGCACATATAGGGCTACATTTTTAATTTCTTCTTGGAATAATCCTTTAAATGATAAGGTCATTTGTGAAATGTGCAAAATGTAACAGTTGATCAGGAAAAGAAACCATGTAATACAAGAATTTTTTATTAGATGTTATTGTATCGTTACAATAATTGTACATTATATTATATTGAACAGTACATTCATTATATAAAAAAGATGTAATGTAAAAATATCAGTACGGTATTACTTAAGGTCATTATGAATGTGAATGTTTCTCCTGAACTGAAATTCCATGAGTTGGCATTTACACACAGATTTTGTTAACAGTCAGGAAGTTTTTAACCATATGGTGAGATACAGGGTTTAAATACATATGTGGCATGATAAGAATCTAACACTGATATTCAGCAGTATATATTTTGACACATATGAAACATCTCATCTCAATGTCCAATATTACAGTACATAATGGAAGACAGCTTCTTAATGTTTGACCTGAACAAGTAAACTTGTGATCAGAGCCTGTCTTAGGACTGAACCTAAGCATTTCTGAACGCAAATTCAGAAATTGTACTAAAATATTTTGAGAAAAACAAAGTGGTTTTAACCTAATTACAAAGTTACATGGTGTTAGCTAATCTAGTTCTCATACTTTGCAGAACAACACAAATTTTTGCTTCTTACAAGGGTTGTTCGATTATTTAATTTTTTTTCGATGGGATACTGCTGCCATTTTAAAACATAAAAAAACAAATTGCCACTGATTGGCTCAGCAGTCACGTGCTATTGGCCGTCATCACTGTTTGGAGCACTAACTTCAGAACAGTGACGCCAGCCATTGTCATGTAACCACTGCAGCCAATCAGTCCCAGTGGTGACATTTAAAAGAAGATTGGAAGAAAACAGAAGACTGATGGAGAGTGAGGATGGCACAATGCTAGATCCCGGGTGAGACTATAAGTTTTTTTCTTTATTTTAAAGTGGCAGCAGTATTATATTACAAAAATAAACAATAATAGTTGGAAAACCCCTCTAAGCAGATATGGAGAGGAAATAACGCAGACCTTCATACAGTTGCATCCATGCTTATGGTTCTAATGAGAGTGCCTCTTACATTGAGCTGTACATGATCAGCTCAGTCCCAAGACCCACTAGCACAGATGATTGGTCTGTGCTGCCTCCTACTCCACTGTTTTTACCTGCAAATATGTCTGCAAATTGTATGTGATGTCCGACACAAAACCAGCCAGTGAACATCTGTCTTTTAAAAAATATTTGTCACATTGACAATGTGCCTGATCTGGTATAGGCTTTTCTATTATTGAGTATCACACTCTGCATGGGAAACATAAAAAGCTTTAGAAGCATTGTGCCTCAAACCTAGTCCTATTCTCCTCCTATAGCCCACTTAAGGCTGCCATTAACGGCCATTCCTAGATACTGGTAAAGTTTACTTGACCTTGGTTACAGAATTACATAAGATAACTTGTTAAGATAACAAGTTCAGTACAGTATGCACAACCGAGCAACAATTATATTGTAATATATAATATGCAAATTATTTATTATACCTACACAGACTGTGCAGTTCTATGGAGTCAGAGAGGACGATGGCATCTCATCCACAATACTTAGTAAATACTGTGTAATGTATAGTATAGTAGATGGTCTCGCAGAGAATAAAATCCTTTGTTATTTGTTCAGTCCCAGGGCCTGGTACCATTTATATGTGAGAAGTCTTTATCTCATTTTCACTGGACATCACAAAGCATTGTTTAAATGTGACAAAGGGTTGCACATATCCAAGCCTTTTACTAAATTCTGCTTTGTTTTTCTTATTAGATGCATTGATGGAAAGATGATCCCAAAATCTGCCTCATTCTCTGCATTAAAGTTTTCACCTCAGTCATTTTGAAAATAAAAAGCACTTACCCCAGAGAGCGATTTCCATCTTAGAATAAGTATCCTTTTTGCTTTAAGCCTAATACATCCATTTGGGTTTGTTAGCATATTTTATATACTACAACAACCACCTATGAAAATATTGTATAACTAGCAAAAGAAGCATAAGGGTATGTTCATACTGCTTATTTTGTGGCGCATTTTACCACGTATTATAAGCGTACCGCGCTCTAATACGAGCAAAATGCACCCCAATCATTACGGTAATCCACAGTTCTCATAGAGAACTATGGATTATGCTTCCTCTCCCTGCTCGTAAAATACGATCATATTGTACGCGCGGGGAGATAATTGACATGTCATTTCGACCCGGCGTAATTGCGGGGCGTACTGTACGCCCCGCAATTAAGTCGTGTGAACATACCCTAGTAGTCTTTGAAAACTACCCCCAGTAGGATTCTTTGTGGACTGTTATTTGTAGACATTCTCTTTTCTACACACTCAACAGTGCCATTCAGTTATGACTTTTAGGTATTTCTTCTGGCTACTTTCTCCAAGTTTACAAGGAGCTGTCTCAGAAATCTCCTTTTGAGGAGCATATTTTAACCCAGACTTTAACATCAGTGAACGAACAATATGAAAACCATGGCTTTGGTGGTTCCTGGGTGGTGGTCATAGGTTAGATTGGTAAGTTAGGTTCATAGTACAAATGTCCATGCCGACTATCTTAAAATAAAGATTTTTTTTTATAAAACTTGTTTATGTAACTTATACAAATATTTTCTGTTCTAAGAAGTTTGTGTAATTAAAAGAAAATGTAAGCAAGGAAATGTGACAAATAGAATTTTAAATTGTGTGTTAAAAATGCTTTAAACTAAGATATATCACTTATTTATAAAGGTAAAAATGCTACAAAATCATGATGTTTTCTGTTTTAGTCATCCATTTCTGAGCACCAATAAAATTCACATAAGGTATACTAGAATACATTGAAGACCTGTAAGAAAACAGTACCCAACATTTGTCCATATATACATGGCACTTAAATTGTTCAACAGCATACATAGACACAACTGAAAGGCACATAAGTTATTAAAGTCCAAGAATGCTGCACAGTCAGCCCCAACTGATCAATTGGTCCTTAGACATTGGCACTTTTAGCATGGGTAGGGGAGCCAGATCCTTGAGATGAGTAATAAAATCGGTTCTCCATAAATGCTTGAGATTCTCCGGAACAGCACACAATAACGATGCCACCAAACAAGCAGAATGCTGCCCCGATCCATCCTGCGTACAATGAGTAGCCAAAAGTCACAATGGTTGTCTCTTTGTGTGTAGACACTGGAAACCATATGGTGGCCATGATGGAGCTCAATGCTAAGGAAGAAAGAAAGAAAAACAGAACTATGTAGAATGACAATGTGTTGAGACTTCTCATACATTATATATTACTTTAAAAATGCCATAGACCATGCTTTTGATCATTTCAATTTAAAATGACTTTTAAGGAAAATTGTTAACTTTAATACTCTATAGCTCCACCTTTTTAGCTTTATTGCAGCTTCCATTCTCTTAGTCTTAGCTAGGCCTTTGCTTTCAGATGACCAGCAGCTTTTTTGTTTTGTAAGTCTTTATCATCATAGCAATGTGCCTGGTTTGTTATGTGTAAGAATAATTATTATTCTCCAGAAGTTATTGCCTGATGTAGTAAAATGTATTGGTACTTATCAGCCTCGAGTCAATAACAAATTAAGAACCTTTTATACTTTCCCAAACCGGCACTGATCATCCACCGTGCTTGACTGATAATTCTAGACATGGTTAGAAGTGTCTTTTATTGCTTCCACTAGATATATACTTCTTACTGTATATGAAACTTCCATTCAGCCCATGAAGCCTTATCCCATAGATGAAATGCCCAGTTTTTATGTATTAATGCAATAGTTTTTCTATTTTTTCAGTTTCCCTTTTCCCAATAATGGCTTCTCGACAGCTATATATCCTTCCAGGCCCACCACCAGTGGAAGAATGGCCAGAAACAGCAATGACAGATTTAGTTGAACACCAAGTTATGCACATTTGTAAACTTCTGCCCTCATTTATGAAAATTGTCTGAGTGTAAGGCCATGTCTACACGGCACAGGTTTTTGGTCGGATTTTTGGCAAATTCAGTATTTAGAATCCTTGGAAATGCTGAAACCTTCAGGACCAAGGCTGATGGGGGGACTGATGATGCCCTTTCATGATGCAAGAATCGTTTGAAGAACTTTTATGTTGTGTGGGCTTTAGTTATGATCTTCTTCAAGATAGCCATACATGAACAATAAACGGCAGCTGAATCCACCAATTTTGGTGAGATCAGATGATGATCATATGTCTAGACCAGGGGTTCCCAAACTCCAGTCCTCACGCCCCACCAACAGGTCATGTTTTCTGGCTTTCCTTAGCAGTGCACAGGTGATTTAATTATGCTGCACAGGTGATGTAATTATTGTCAGTGCATTCTGTGGGATATCCTGAAAACATGACCTGTTGGTGGGGCGTGAGGACTGGAGTTTGGGAACCCCTGGTCTAGGGGGTCCATAGAACTCTTCTGTGTTGACAGATGTCTGGAGATCAGGCTTGCTGGACCTTTACTTGCCTGATCCTTTGTTCCTATGAGACATGAGAAGCTGCCAGGAGTCTGACAGTGGCTTATTACCCTCTCATGTGAGACATGCAACAAACAAGCAATATGGTGGATCGGGGAGAAATAGTTGTGAGCCATATGAGTCGACAGCAATCTCATGTGTATGACTAGTACTTACCAGCATCGATGAGTATGTAGTAGATGTAACCACTCTTACCAGCATAATTAGGTATTTAATAGATATAACCACTCTTATCGGCTTCATTAGGAATTTGATATATCTATCCACTTTTACCAGCATCAGCGGTTATGTAATAAGTATAAACTATTTCCTCATATTACTTAATGATGTGAAATAAACAAATTTTTTAGAAATAAATTTTTTCTACAGCTTGTGAAAAACCCATCTAGTTTCACTGCAGAAGTTTTATAGCTGTCATATTACATTGCAGTCAAGGTCAGTTATCCATGTTCTTCTAGATGTTGACACCCACATCCCTTAATTTGGAGAACTGGTGACTTATGTAGTATAGTAAAGGTCAACCGACAGAAATGCAGAATTATATTCAAACAGGGATTTCCTAGTGGTTCTGTATGAATTCTTTCAGATTAAGTAAGACTAATAATATTTTCATACCGTTGGCTTCTGTAAAGAGTAAAAAAAATAGGTTGTCTAAATTCTTTATTTCAGGCAAGAGATAGACTCGGATCAATCTGATGTTTGACTTTGATGTTAGGAAGGAACTGTGATTCAAGCGTTGAATACCTAATCTAAATGTTCTTTTATAAACCTCAGGGTATTGGAATACTCGCTGTCTTTAAAAGTCAGCCATTCAACAGAGAGTTATTTAAATACTAATGTATCTGAGGGGAATGTATTCTACTTACTAATACATGTCGAGCAAAATCAGCGAACAAATATTGAATGTATTCACTCTTGTCTAACAAGGAGTAGAGTAGTCACTTGACAGAGTCAATAACTGAAAAAACACAATGGCTTTTAGAGTAATTGACAGTAAACTATGGGAATTCATTACAACTTCTATCTATTTGTCATAAGATGATGATATATTATAAAAGACAGACTTGGACTAAAAGCTATTTGAGATGCCAAATGCAATAAATCTAAAAATATTGATGTCAAGCAGTATTGCAGTAGGACTATCTAATGCATATGGGGTCTTTCTGAGTGTCCTTTGACAGGGTAGAGAAGTATTAGGTAGCTGGATTTCAGAATGCGAAATTCTTGTATCCTTAGGTAAAATAAGCTGTCGCTGTCTTCCTTTTCCTGTTCAGAACACATGCATGCTCAACTGAGTCAAGCGTGCATGGGTATGAGGAGGGGGAGAAGGGATTTATGCCCCAGACGGAAGGTGTGGGTTGTATCTCTCAAGCTCCAGCTGTCGACAGCTGTAATAATAATATAATTCAGAGGAGACATTTAATTGGATAAAGGAGTAGTGGAAAAATACTTCTACCCCTATTTTATCATTTTTGACAATGTCAGACTGGAAGTTAGGCTTCAACAGGAGAATTGAGTGGCCAGACTGTTAAGTTATCTCCTAGAAACCCTCAAACGACTAGGGTTAGGCTTAGGGCTATATATATGGAAAGGAAAAGGGTTAGAGAAAAATTTTGAGTTTGAACATCCCAAACCTGAATTTTTTCACAAGCCCATTTGAACCTGTGATGAACTGAACAGGATCCCGTTTGAACCACACTAATTATTAACTTTGATACTACCAAAATGCTAGTCCATGCTCTTGTCATCTCCTGCCGAGACTACTGCAATATCCTTCTCTGTGGTTTAAAGTCTAGCACTCTTGCTCCCCTCCAAACCATCCTCAACTCTGCTGCCTGTCTTATCCACCTCTATCCCTGCTACTCCTCTACCAATCTCTATACTGGCTACCCATTGTCCAGTGAGTTCAGTTCAAGTTACTAACCCTGACCTACAAGTCTCTCCATAACCTCTCCCCTCCATTTATCTCTGCCTTAATTTCCAGATACCTCCCCACACACAGTCTTGGCTCCTCACAGGACCTTCTTCTCTGCTCTCCCCGTGTCAGCTCCTCACACAACCGTCTCCAGACTTCTCCCGTGCTTCCCCCACACTCTGAAACTGCCCTAAGACATCAGACTCTCCTCCCCTTTTACTAGCCTCAAAAACAACCTGAGAACCAACCTCTTCAAGATTGCCTATAACCTACAGTAACACTGCTGCCACTACTCCACCCCACAAAAATGTCTGCCCTTCCCCTTCTGTCTCTTTTCACCTTCCGTGTAGATTGTAAGCCTTCGCAGGCAGGATCCTCTCTCTCCCTCTGTGCCATTTATCGTCACCATTGGATTTGTTTGACATATGTAATGTTTGTAACCCTCCTTGAATGTACAGTGCCCTGGAACTAAGAGCACTCTAAAATACATAATAATAATAATAATAATAATAATAATAATAAAATGCAGATTCTGATCATTACATTTTGAGATGGTATACTCAATTTGACAGGTTTGACATTTGTATTTTGAAGAATGAATACTATTTTTAAAGATTTCTTTTTCTCTAGTTAACTGTACTGCCAGGCATCTTTCCTAAAGAAACAAGCTTAAGGCAGAGACAGAAAATGTTCTTAGAGACCAGCAGTCAAGAGGTGAATCTTCAGAGAACAGGGACACGTTCACCTATTCAGATGGTATCAATTCTCTGTCAGCACTGAATGTGACTCAGAGATGAATCATTCACTATGTTACCTTGGACATTACTCATCTATTTTCCAAGCCTATCGGCGAGCATAAACACTGCTCAGCTGGATGATTGCTCGTCATAAACAGAAACATAAGTCACAGCAACATCCAAATTGGAGCTTTTGATGTATTAGGATAGGTAATGATTCCTAACTCAACAATAAATGGAAAGAAGTCTGACAGGCATATCTGAAAACTCTTTTTGAGGAATTTTCCATCATTCCTCCCTATGCTTGAGTGAGCTGTAGACAAGTATAATGAAAATGGATGGGTTTTTGAGATAGTGATGTAAATATAGAAATAGAAGCACAAAGCTGACTGGTGCAGCCTTAGAGAATAGCAATTTACTGTATTGTTTACTTAGTGGCATAGGTTCCCTTAGTGTATGTAAAGCTCACTTGCCTGTGTGTGTTATAGATGGCACTTGCACAAAACCAGCTATTACTACCTGGTATTGTATGATATATATACTTTTATTTGTATATGTTAATTTTATATTATTTAGTGGTAAAAGCAAATAAAAATGTTTTAGTTAATATTTTTGCAAAGTTTACTACCACTTTTCATAAATATATACATATCCAGTCCAAGTGCCAACTTAGGTAATTGCTCCATTCTCTTTTACAAACTGGTACTGTATAAATAATACTTTTAAATTTAAGGTTTGGGAACCTCAATAACAATTCTGGATTTTACACAAAAGAGTATACAATTTCTTAAAGAACAAAGCATATCCAACGACATAAAAAATAACTTTTATTAATACCTATTAAAACAAAAACTAACTTTGCCCTAATAAAGGTCCATATTGGAACATATGGTGCCTACATGACTACTGCAGGGTGTGGGGATGACAACAGTTTGAGAAACATAGATTTAGAATTTTTACTAATAATCGGGACTGCTCAACAGGTTATTTGAAGGGCTTTTTCTTCCATGTATCATAGTGACAATGCTTGAAGAACAACCTTGGCTTGCTCACCTTCAGTAAGATTTGTATTTATACTCAAATACTTATTTCACTAGTGTTTCATCTCTCCTTCCTGTATTGTGCCCACTGAAATGGTTAGAGGTGGATATATGTTCTGTTTTTCTGCTCCTCTGATCTCTCTGCAGAGGTAGGGATTCCTGCTCTGGTAATCAGGCTGTCCTGTAATCTTTAGTGTCTTCTTGGCTTGTCAGAGAAGATGCTAAGCAAGCGTGATGCTATTCTCTTCCTCTGACAAGCAGAGAAGACACCAAGGAGATGCTATGAGAGATATAGCTCTCCTAAATTATGGGATTGAGAGGACAAACTGTTTTGTGTGCCCCATATGTGAGAGAGCACCATACTAGATTATTTGCTGCCCATCCACATTTCCCTTTAATTCTAAATCCATCAGCTCCATCTGTCTCACCGCCGTGAGGTACACCATTTGATCAATGGGACACACTTCCATTTTTCTATTAACAGGTTGTTTTTCCTGGATCTTTCAATAGCTTGCAAACTAGTGCGATGTGCAATTTATATTTACTCTCGTGTACTTCTGTGTAGTTTTACTACTGATTGTCGCTTTTTGCTCTTTGATGACCCCACTGAACAGTCTCTGAGATGAAACACGTTTGGAGAAGTACACACTATTAGTTGGTTGATGTTTATTAATCATTGGATATAGACTACCATAAATATCCGATTCAACTGTACTGGATATCTGTGATTTATTGGGCTATGCTGGAGTTTTAATTGCCTTATTGCACTGTGTAGTCGAGCTACAGTAGGTGATATGTTCGCTAACAGTGAGTCTAGGTGTGAGTTGATGAGGGTAATTTAGGCTTACCTGGACATCCTGTTTTGAATAGTCTTGATGTTCCTAATATTTCTTTATTATCGTTGGTTATAGATTTTTATGAAGATATTTATTAAAAGTTATGTTTTATAAGAGATCATATAATTTTGGTGTTTGTTCATAAGAAATTCCCTTTACTTCTAAATCCAAGACCTTGTCATTATTGGATCCACAGGCCAGAAACATTTTCATTTTTTTTATCTCTATAATCTAAACTGTAAAACTATTATATTTTTACATTAATACAGATGAATGAGGCCTTGTTTTTCTATTTATACCACACTCACACACTCACCAGGCACACTCACAACCCTGATAGTTTTAAGTGTGCCTTGAGAACACATTTTCTCAGTCTGGCCTACCAAGATCCCTAATTGCTAACCCCCACCTGCTATCAAACACATCTGTCACTCCCTACACTAGGGCACCCACAGGAACTTATCTGTATATAGATGTACTGTAAGGGTGGCAGGTTCATCCACTTTTAATATAAACCATCTCATATTTATGAAACAAGGCTGGGCCATTGTAAACTTAGCACTTCTCAACCTTCGTCTCACCCATACACCCTAATAGATTGTAAGCTCAAACAAGCAGGGCCCTCACATCTTGTGTCTCATGTGTAAGTAGTTTTTAACGTGTAATATCTGTGCTTACACCCTCTAAATTGTAAAGTGCTGCGGAATTTGTTGCTGCTATATAATTAAAGATTATTATGATTATTAGTTTGAGGTAAGTATACACTCGCTTTTAAGGGTATTAATTTCATTGTGATAGTGCAAACAAACGTATAATTCCTATAAGTTTTTTTTTTAATTCATTTTATGTTTAAAGCCTGACCTCAACTATGTGTATTTATGTAAATACAGAAGAAAGGCTGACTATTACAGCTCCCCACACTGAGCTCCCGGGTGTACTGGTAGTGCCTATGAGATCATCATCCTAAAGAAAATGAATGTCAATCTGTAGCAACTAGTATCAGACAGGGGTGTCTGGGGCCCACCATTGGAGATGATTCTTGGAACCCCCCAGTGGAGTTTCTTGGGGCACACCAGTAGCATTGATTCTTAGTGCTCACCCTAAAGCTAATGTACATGACTGCACATACTGCACATGACTCTTACATTCTACCTTTCTTTCTCTGCCTTTCTCAGTTAAAAGCAGGCCCATACCTGCCATGCCCAGTGGTTTAATATGCCCAGGAGCCCACGCTCCAAAACTGATACACTGTGTAATGTTTAGCACAGGCCACAAGGGTCAACACATGACACAGGGGTTACCACTCTGGTGTTCTTTCAATCCATGTGTGTAAGGTGTGGGGAGACCACCCTACAAACTGTATTGTTTCATTTCTATTTTATAATGTGTATATACTGTTGAAAATAGATTTTCAGACAGGGAAGTGTACCAGGGTACAACTGCAATACTTAGGCATGAACACTTCGCTTGATGCTGTCATCTAGAGAGAAAGAGGCCTTGTGTACAGAAGAAATTGTCTGAGTAACAATTGTGAGAAGTGGAGAATCTACAAATATATTGTCTACCTGTGAAGTCATCTAAGATTGTGAAGTGTGGCAAGAAAACATGGTAATTAAAGCCTACAAGACTGGGAATCTAGGTTACTTCCTTGCCAGTGCACTACACTTACCACACTGGCAGGTCAAGCAACACCAGCATCGACACACATCTGCAATCCAGGTGTACCTGCCTACTTGACATCTGGTACCTAATCTACCTGGTACCACCCCTTACACCCTCAAGCAGCGCACTAGGCATAACATATAGGTCTTGCTCAGATTGTTCCTTTGAGTGTCACATTTCAAATAGTGGCATTACATTTGAAATTCCTTTATCTGGACTGAGAAAAAAGCATAAGAAAACTATTCTATTTTTTCTCAGGAAGAGCTGCTGCTTTTCAGATGGCTTATACTCCACAAAGACAAGGTATCATGGCTGCTGTATAATCTACCACATTTCTACAGGCATAGGATCTAGAAAGCCACATTCATATGTGAGAGGACAACAAAGATAAAAGTTTGTCAATGATCCTTCCGTTGCTTGACAGATTGTTACATCCTATCATCAGTTGTGATTTAAGACACAGGGAAGTAATGGGTTCCTTATCATTCACTTGCTGTGTGAGCAGCCAACTTCCTTCCAAAGAGCTACCACCATTAAAAAGGTAATATCATAAATAGTTCTCTCTGGTTAAAATAAGAAGTCATTTCATTTTTACATTTAATAAGTACATTTTATGCCTTTTGAATGAGAACACATTTCTTGTCTTCTCTAAAGAGAACTCATAAAAAGCCTTTAAAATTACTGCAAAAAGATCAGTGGTTTACCCAAAAGTCTATGATTAACAACTGGCTATTTCAAATTTCAGTGTTAATTATAACATTGTGTGAAAAAGAAAAAGAAAAGTGTTTCCATGCCAGACAATTAAAAATCACGAATCAAGCACAGGTTTAATTAACCCCTTAATTAACCTCCAATTTTGGTATTTTTACTTTTTTGTTTTTCCTCCCACTTTCCAAGAGCCATTACCTTTTATTTTTCCATCTAAATAGTCATGTAAGTTTGTTTTTTGTTGTAAAAGTTGTACTTATTAGCTTAGCTGTTGAAACAAGGGTTCATTAATTTGCATTTTTCCCCT
>JAODAL010031747.1:0-47995 GCA_025379985.1 Phyllomedusa bahiana
GGGGGTTAGGGGTAAAAGTGAGATTGGCCTAGTGGATGTGGGCGTTTTATAGTAGAAACCCACACCACTGGGGCCTAAAGGCAGTAGTTTCTACTTAAAAAAAAGGGGGAAAAGCCAACATCATCGCATAATTTGCTTGTGCTGAACTACTCGGGTTTACCCTCCCCATAACTTCTTTTGTTCGGTCAAGGCTCCCCACCATAAAGGGGGACGGCCATGGGGAACCATTTTGCTCTGTCCTATCAAACCTTTTCCCGGGGCTGGTGGGAGAGCACATTGTTTTTGGTGATAAATTTTAACTTTCATCAGATTTTTTGTGGGTAAGATTTATAGATGACGTTTTTGTCTTGGGGCGGGGTACAGAAGTGGCTTTTGCCTCTTTTATTGAGGCCCTAAATAGGAATGAAGTGAGCCTAAAATTTACATCAGAGACCCCACAAGTCAAAATTTTAAAAAAACCTTTTTGGCCCTTGGATTAAAAAAGGGATTACTGGGAAATTTACAAACTACCTTTTCCCCTAAAAAAACGGCCAAAAAATAGTTTTTTAAGATGGAAAAGCCACCACCCTACCCTCTTAAAGAAGGTTTTCCCCAAAGGGCCAGTATTAAGATTTAGAAGAAATTGCTCGAGAGTGGAAGATTTTTACGGGGACGGCGACCGATTTAAAAGGGAAAGATTTTCTAAAGGGGTTACCCCTTTACAACCCAAAAAACCTCCCTTTAAAAACCCCTAGAAAGTAAAAAATTTTTTTTTGGAAAACAAAGGGGGCTGAGTTTTCCCCCTAGAATTATGGCACGTTTGACGAAAAAAATCAAGAAGGGGAGAGGAATCTCGTAAAATGGTACTCCTCTGACAGATAAAGATTTGGGAGGTTTTTATCACCTAAACCCCTCACTCCCTCAGAAAAAAGGGAAAAAAGATCATTAACATAGTCACTATTCCCCCCCATCTGGGGGAAAAAAAACGTGGCTTGACGAAAGCCCAGTGGGGTTTCGCTGTGGCAAATGTGTTGCTTGTCCTATGTAGCTAAGACAAAGAATTCAGAAGTACAGTCAGGCTTCCTTTAAAAATACGTGACTTCAAAAATTTGGTTTTAAAACAAAAGGGCGTGGTCTATTTGTGACGTGTCATTGCCCAAAAACAATATTTTGGCAAAAAAAATTAGCAACTAAAGCCCCCAAATATGAGCACGTTGGGGATATTAGACATCGTCGGGATACCCCCTTGCTAAAATATTTGGGAAGAACGGGAGGGGTCTTTGCGGGAATGATTTTTACTGGTTTTGAAAGATAATTGCAGAAAGGGAAGGGGAACGTAGATAAAAAAAACTACTACAAAAAGAGACTAAATGGCCTTTTAGGTTTAAAAGACTTTAAGCAAATGGTCTCAATGATTTTTGTATTTTGGATGTTTTATTGAAACTTAGGTTACATTTTCTGGTTGGATTTGGGCTTGCTAAACACACATTGATGGGGTGGCCTTTGGGGGCAGAATGGCCCTTCCCCCTTTTTTTATTGAACATCATTTGTGAATCTTTTTGATTATAAAATATATGCCCCCTTCTGGCTTTTATAAAGGGGGCAGTATTATTGATTTTTTATATGGTGATACCTTCTGTTTGTGAGAATGTACCTTTTACGGTATCGTGGATGAAGGACCCCCGTTCTTTTTTTTAAACCCTATATTTCTGTACAAAATCCCCATTCTCCTTATTTGATTGAAAAGTAGCTTGATGTGCATACACTCCTTACATATTTCACCGCAAAAAGGCCATCATTTGCCTGGTAGGGTGCTTGAATGCTTCAAAACGTCCGAGTGAATATCATGATGCCAGCGCGTTTTTCGGGCGACCCCGGAAAAGGGGGAAGCACGGGGGAGCTGGTGATCGCTTTTCCCCTCATGAGCGAATTTTCTATTCTCACGGGGTATACCCATGACGTAGGAGCAGGGGACGCGGGATTTCGTTTAAGGGATTTTTTGAATCCCGGGCGTCTTTTCAAAGGGTAGGAAAAAAAATTTTTTGAAACAGTTCTGACGGGGGGTCAAATCAAGAAAGGTAACGCCCACACAGTGGGTTTTTTTTCCCTGAAAGGTTGTATTTTAAATGTGGTTGAGTTAGACTAGTGAGGCACATCTATGCATCTAAGAGTGCTGCTCATTCTTGGCATCTATGGAAGGGTTAGACGTATTTCCCCTGAGAGGCCCAGCGATTTTAAAAGGGGAAAAAAGGTTTGGGAAGTCCACCCAATGCAAAGGGAAGTAATATACCCAAATGATGTAAATTTTGTTGCATTCAGTTAAAAATAATCTAATCAGGAAAAAATAATTGCCTTTTTCTGGGGTTTGTATATAGATTTTTTTTTACATGTGTTTTTAGGTCACAACTGTCTAGGATCACGGTTTTGGGGTTATTCCCCCTTTTAGATAAATTTTAAATAGGGAAAATCATCGAGAGGGGGGGCCGTCCCTTTTTTGGGGCACACCCCACTTCTACTTAGGATTTAAAAAAAAAGGGAAAGTTTAGGCTTTTTTTGGGGTGTTACCCCCCTTTGGGGGAATCACCTGAAAATACCCCTATATCCTGTATACCTTTGTAGGGAGTAGCACGGGGGGATAACTGTTTTGTGAGTTTTTATTTTATTAAAAGATTAAAAAAAATATTTTAGGACTGGGTTATATTTTCTTTTGATTTCTGAGGTACCCGAATAACCCTGGTATTATTGTTACATTTCTTCTGTGAGCAGCTTTAGGCTAAGACCAAAAGTTTGTACCCTGTCTTGTGCATATATACAGTGGGTTGCAAAAGAATTCATACCCCTTAAACTGTCCCTCATTTTTAAATTAAACACAAAAATTTAAAATAATTTGTACTGTATTTTTGTGATAGAGCTAAATTAGCAAGTTTTTTTGAAGTGGAAAAAAAATTTTCTTTTGCGAATTTTTGCAAAATTAAAAACTGAAAATTTTTTGGTGTTACAGTGGGTACGGAAGTATTAAACCCCTTTAAATTTTTTACTCTTTTTTTCATTGCAGCCATTTTTTTAAGATGAAAAAAAATTTTTTTTTTCCCCATTAATGTCCACTCTTGAAGATAAAAACCAGAAAAATAATATTTTTTGCAAAATTTTTTAAACAAGAAAAGTGAAATATCACAGGTCATAAGTATTCGTCCCTTTGCTGTGAATTATATTTAAATCACATGCTGTCCATTTCCTTCTGTTTTCCTTGAGATGGATCTACTGTGTTTAAATTTAAAAAGATTAGGAAGGCACACACCGTCTTTTAAGACCTCACAGCTCACAACCCCCTTCAAAGCACTGGAATCATAGTTACATAGTTAGTACGGTTGAAAGAATCACTTTCATTAAGTTTAACCCCGAGTGGGGAAAATGTAGGTGAAGGGGAGAGACAAGGACATTAAAAGCACACCTCCCCTGGTTAATGCCTGGAACCCCAGGCAAGAACCCAAACTGTCCAGTGGAGACCCATCTCTACCCCCAGCCCCCCCAGCCAGGATACGAAATTTTACCCTAGTATGTAGCATTAATATTTTTTATTCCAGTAGGGATCTAACCTTTTTGAAACTTCTACATTCCTGCTGTGACCAGCTCCTCAGGCAGGCTATTCCCCAGATTCACAGTTCTTACAGTGAAGAACGCTCTTTTCTCTGGAGATTGAATCCTTTTTTCTCTAGTCGAAAGGAATGTCCCTTGTCTTTTGGGGGGCTTCACTTAAAAAAATTTTTTCCCCATACTTTTTGTAGGGCCATTATAATTTTTATAAATTAATATGTCCCCCCTGAAACCCTCTTACTCAAGATAAATAAGTTCAATTCTCTAACCCTCCTTTAATAAGATGCGCCCTTCCCCCTTATAAGTTTGGGTTTTCGTCTTTTTACTCTCTCTAGCTCCATTACATCTCTTTTATAAAATGGAGCCCAGAATGAACGCAATTCTAAGTGAGTCGCAAATCTTTTTACAGAGGAGAAAAATTTCATCCTTTCCCCTGAGTCCCTGCCTTTTTAATACACGTCAATATCTTTTCTTGCCCCCAGAGGAGTGATTGACCTTGCTGCTGTTCTGTTTGTCATTTTCTACAAGAACGCCGATCTTTCAACAAAGTGATTCTCCAAATTTTTTCCCCCCCTTAGGATATATGAGCCCGAGATTTTTTCTCCCCCGATGCAGAACCTTAATTTATCCACATTTAACCCCATTTGACAAGTGGGAGCCCCGCACTCCTGTGTCCAGGTTTTCTTGCAATTTTAGATATCTCCATAGATTGCACACCCCATAGCTTGGTGTCTCTGCAAAAAATCGAAACTGGCTATTTTTATCCCTTCCACTATATCATTAATAAATACTTAAATAAAAAGGGGCCCCATACTGACCCTGCGGGCCCCACCAAAACGGGCCCTCAGAGTGGAGTCATTTACCCACTCTCGAGTAGATCCAACGCAGTTTTTAATCCCAAATTTTGCACTGTTTTTCTCAAAAACCAAAGGTTCTAATTTACTAACAAACATTATGCGGGACAGTTTTTTTAAAAATCTTGCAAAAACTAAAAAACCCCAAACCACAGCTGCCCCGCTATCAGACTTCTACTCACCTCTTCATAAAAAACAGATCAGATTGGTTTTGACAGCTTCTGTCCTTTGTAAAATCCATGCTGGGAATCACAATAAATTGTTTTTGTCAACAAATCCGAGGTCATAGGAATGCCCCCAAAGGGGTTCAGAGACAGAAGTGGCAAGGGACAATTGGGCCCAAAGGTTTCAAAAAAATTTTGCGCCTCAAGGTTCCAAGGCACGTGGCCCCCCATAAAAATTAAATAATAATAATAATAATAATAAAAAATTCTTTATGTATTTAAACGCCAAAAAAATTCCCCCCCGCCTTTACAATTTGGGGGTGTAGGTACAGACAAAAAAACATCATTACCAATAAAAGCACTTTTCAGATGAACCAAGGTGTGAGGGCCCCGCTCGCAAGAGTTTTCAACTATTGGGTGTAGGGTGGGGAAGGGGAAGAAGTGTAGTTTTTAATGGTCCACCAGTGAAATAAAATGGGGGTTTTAATAGAATTGGTGAACCTGGACCCAGAAGATTCTATATACAGATAAGTGCCAAATTGTAGAGAGTGACAGAAATGTGTGCGTTAGAGAGTGGGGGGAAGAGGGGGTTAGCAATTAGGGATTCTGGAAGGCCAGACTGAGAAAATGTATTCTCAGGGGCCCCCCTAAACTATGAGGGTTTGAGTGTCCTGATCACTAAAGGGGAGCATGTTCCAGAGAACTTGTGACGCCCTGAAAAAATCTTTGGGGGTGGGATGGGAGGGTTTCGATGACTGAGACATGTAGTCTAAGATCATCAGCAGAGCGGAGAGGCCGGGTAGGGTGGTAGACAGAGATGAGGGAGGAAATATAGAGGGGTGCAACATTGTGGAGAGCTTTATGGATGAAAGTGATAAGTTTATGTTGTATCCTGTACTGATTGGGCAACCAGTGCAGTGACTGACACAGGGTAGAGGCATCAGTATAGCAGCTGGAGAGAAAGATGAGCCTGGCTGCTGCATTCAGGACAGATTGTAGAGGGGAGAGTTTGCAGAGAGGGAGACCAATAAGCAGGGAGTTACAGTAGTGAAGACAAGAAATAATAAGAGCTGTGATAAGAGTTTGAGTTGTTTCCACAGTAAGAAAAGGATGGGTTCTAGAGATGTTCTTGAGGTGCAGGTGACAAGACGACTGGAAGAAGTGGAAGAAGTTTGGGACAACCACAACTCTTCCTCGACCTGGCCTTTCCAGCCAAACTAAGCACTCGTGGGAGCAGAGCCTTGGTGAGAGCGGTAAAGAAGAACCCCAAGAACACTGTGGCTGAGCTCCAGAGATGCAGTAGGGAGATGGGAGAAAGTTCCACAAAGTCAACTATCACTGCAGCCCTCCACCAGTCGGGACTTTATGGCAGAGTATGCCGACAGAAGTCTCTTCTCAGTGTTAATTCTAAGCGATATTTGTGGAGAAAACCAGGCACTGCTCATCACCTGCCCAATACAATCCCAACAGTGAAACAGGGTGGTGGCAGCATCATGCTATGGGGGGAGGGGGGTTTCAGCTGCAGGGACAGGACGACTGGTTGCAGTTGAAGGAAAGATGAATGTGGCCAAGTACAGAGATATCCTGGATGAAAATTTCTTCCACAGTGCTCTGGATCTCAGACTGGGCCAAAGGTTCATCTTCCAACAAGACAATGACTCTAAGCACACATCTAAAATAACAAAGTAGTGGCTTCAGAACAACTCTTTGCCCATTCTTGACTGGCCCAGCCAGAGTCCTCTCTGGAGAGACTTGAAAATGGCTGTCCACCAACGTTCACCATCCAACCTGAGGGAACTGGAAAGGATCTGCAAGGAAGAATGGCAGAGGATCCCCAAATCCAGGTGTGAAAAACTTGTTGCATCATTCTCAAGACGACTGGCTGTACTAGCTCCAAAGGGTGCTTCTTCTCAATACTGAGCAAATGGTTTGAATAAGACCAAGTGATATTTCAGTTTTTCTACTTAAATAAATTAGAAAAAAAATCAACATTTCAGGTTTTATCTTACAAGATGGGGTGAAGAGAGGACATAAATGAGGAAAAAAAATAACTTTTTGATCTTACCAAATGGCTGCAATGAAACAAAGAGTGAAAAATTTAGAAAAAAAAGAGTGGCTCACCTGTTATGGGCTAAAGTCACTATGGATGAGGGATCCGCTCTGTTAGTGTAGATTCCGGGCGTCCCGCCGGCCAAGCGGTTAAACTCACAGCACAATTTCTGAAGTACCGGTGCAGCTTCGTGGAACGGGTTATACCGTAATAACTTCTCCGCCCGTTGATCATAAAAGTATAAACTTTATTAAGCCAATTAAAAGACAGCTATATAAACATGCGCTAGGTGCGATGCATCCAACAGACGCATTTCGAGCGCGGGGCTCTTGTTCACTGTTAAATTTAAAGAGCTCTGAATACTTTCCGTACCCACTTTATACACCACAAACTTTCAGTTTCTTAATTTGCAAAAATTCGCAAAAGCAAATTTTTTTCCACTTTACAAATACTTGCTAATTTATGCTCTATCACATAAAATATCAGTACAATATATTTAAGTTTGTGGCTGTAACATTTAAAAATGAGGGACAGTTTAAGGGGTATGAATTCTTTTGCAACCCACTGTATATATGCACAAGACAAGGCACAAACTTTTGGGCCTAGCCTAAAACTGGTCATCTAAAATGGAGCTTAATATATTTTGTGAATTAGAAGGCATGGGAGATAAGTGTGACATTGATTGGAACGAATTAGATATTATTTGATTTTCCTTTAGTAACTAGTAAAATACATTCTTTAATGAAAGAATAAACAGCTTTACAGTACGACACACTTGTATTAATGTTTATATTTTCTCTAGAATTTATTTAATACCTTCTCTGTCAATAGCATGGGGTAGTCCTCCATCCACCATTGATTACATATGTAAGCATATACGAGTAAACACTTTCTTTTTGCACAAACTGTAACCATAAATGCAGATTGTAAAGTGAAGAATTTGAGCATCATTCAACAACATATGTTTTATGATTAGATATGTGTGCATATAGCCTTAAGTAGACAGCTAAAGTTAGGTACTTAGTCAAGCAGAAAATCAAGATATAAGCTAATAAAGCTGATAGTATGCTGTGCACAAAATTTCACAGGCATCGACTAGGCAAGAAAAAATGTTTTTCCTAATTAAATTGAGCTAACTGAAAGATTATGCAAATAGTTTCTTTGCAGCTGAAAATGATGTTTGAGGAAATGTACACTGAATAAACAAATTTGATTCCAAAAATGACTAATTTGCACTACTCAATTCAGACACACTTTTTTCTTGTATATTAAGGAGGTAGAGATGTAAATTTGTTTAAAACTAGGTAAATTTACATAAATTTGTGCTTATTCTGTCTAAAAAATCTCTAATCAATCTCTAATCAAGTAATCTTTCCATGTAAGTTATTTATAAACTGCCTATATATTATGTAGGATTGCAAGCATTGCTGAGTAGCTGTGGGTCATGCTGTGAACAGTATTTAGCTGTAATAACATGGAAGCTAACACAGAAGATCATTTTACCAGTTGAGTTTATTTTATGAACATGTGTAGCTATAATAGTTGCAGGAGTAGCCATGAGGCCAGAAGGGGATGGGTTACAAACACACATGTAAAGCCACTACAATTAGAAATGGAAAATAGATTGTAGAGTCCTGGTTCAATGGTTGCATTGAGACCCCTGAGCTTCAAGTTACTGTATATACTTGTAGGCATGGGTATTGATTCATGGTTAGTCACAAAGTACATAGATCTTCCAACCCAACATTGTACTCCTTATATTCATCATGATATTAAACTATTATTTAGTTCGATTTTACATTGGGGCCCTTAGCTTACACTATTGATTAAGCGGCATTGCATTTCTTGTAGCACACTGCAAATAAGAAAGGCCACATGGTTATAGTACATTGCCATCTGCATATTTAGTCATATATAAGTGTAAAAACATAGGGCGACATGTATGAAAGGGGTTGAGCCAGAATTCTGGCCTCAAAAAGCTATAATAGACCAGTTCTATAGACGTATGAACAGGCGTACTCAAAGTAATGGGGTGTTCTGGGGGCGTCGCGCCACATTAGTAGAAGTAGACACATTTATGATTCTTTGACACCAAACCTAAGAGCAGAACAGTTAGACTAACCAGACCAAGTTCAAGGTGGTCTACCTGAGCCTGAGTTGTCGTATTGGCACTAGACTGCGCCTGTATATATGAACTGCAGAAGAACAGGTTCATACATTCTGTCTCAACCTATACTACCTTAAAGTGATTTAGAACTGCCAGTACCTAACAAGATCATATTAAGTCATTGTCTGTCTTGCAAAACGAGAATGACACCCATCCACATAAGTAGTCTTGATGGGCGTCAAATTAACATTACCATGTGTGCTATCCAAATGCACATTTGGTGTGTGCTATGACAAGAGCACTTCTCCTGATGAATCAGACACTAATGTGGTTCTAAATAAATATAATCTATTCATAGATTTGCTTCTTAATTGCTTTTAGTCCTGGTCAGTCACTTAAGATACTTATTATTAACAGGAATTTATAGGAGTACAGACCTAATGCCCTAGAATGCGAGACTTGGATGAAATTCTGTACCAGAAAAAAAGTTAATCAAAATCAGTAGAACAATAACTGGACATCTTAGTGAATTATACAACTGCTGTTGGCCTCTGACAACATTTATGAATTACACTTATGGGATATCTATGTGCCTAGTTTACATATTTGCTCATGTCACACTAAATTTTTAACTCTGGACCAAATAACATGATAGTTCAAAATGTAGGAGGCAGTATTAAAGACTTTGCTAACCTTTACACCTTTGATGTACATAATAAAGTTATTTTTTTATTCAACACCTTTAACCCTTTACCGCTGCAGCCAGTTTTGACCTTCCTGACAGAGCAACATCTTTTAAATCTGACACTGGTCAATATGTGAGAATAACTTTTTGACACTTTTGACTATCCATGTAATTCAGAAAATCTTTTCTCATGACATTGTGCTTAAAGTTAATAAGAAATTTCAGTCCCTAGAATCCTTGTTTATTTGTGAAAAATATCAAAATATTGTGAAAATTTTGAAAGATTTGCCATTTTCAAACTTCAAAACTTTCAGTGTGAAAGACAGATAGTTATTCCACTCTAAATATCATCTACTATATGTCTACTGTAGGATGGCATCATTTTTTAAATTTCTTTAGGGTCATTAGGGTCTTAGAAATTTAGTACTAATTTTTGACATTTTCAAGAAAATTAGCAAAATAGATTTTATTAGGGACCACTCCATTTCTGATGTGGCTTTGAGGGGCCTGCATGTTAGATACCCCCATAAATGACTCCAACTAAAAGACTACACTCCTTAAAGTATTTAAAACAGCACTAGGAAGTTTATTAACCCATTAAGTATTTCACATAAATTAAAGAAAAGTGGAGGTAAAATTTCCCTTTTTTTGGCAGTTTTTCAATTTTATCCATTATTCACTGGAACATGGTAGATGTAACTAGTTAAATGCAGCTCAACATCAATTCCTCAGATTCTGCCGTTTTTAGAGATATCCCATATGTGGGTATGGTGCTCTATTTGTCTCAACCACAAGCCTCAGTATAGGAGAAGCACCTATTGGACTCTGTGGTCTCATTTTTAGTATTATTTTATTTAGGCGCCATTACAAGTTTACAGACACCCTAAGGTGCCAAAAATTAATAAACATCCCTAAGAAGACCCCATATTGGAAACTACACCTCTTAAGGAATATACACTCACCGGCCACTTTATTAGGTACACCTGTCCAACTGCTCGTTAACACTTAATTTCTAATCAGCCAATCACATGGCGGCAACTCAGTGCATTTAGGCATGTAGACATGGTCAAGACAATCTCCTGCAGTTCAAACCGAGCAACAGTATGGGGAAGAAAGGTGATTTGAGTGCCTTTGAACGTGGCATGGTTGTTGGTGCCAGAAGGGCTGGTCTGAGTATTTCAGAAACTGCTGATCTCCTGGGATTTTCACGCACAACCATCTCCAGGGATTACAGAGAATGGACTGAAACAGAAAAACCATCCAGTGAGCGGCACGCCTGTGGGCGGAACTGCCTTGTTGATGCCAGAGGTCAAAGGAGAATGGCAGAACTGGTTCGAGCTGATAGAAAGGCAACAGTGACTCAAATAGCCACCCGTTACAACCAAGGTAGGCAGAAGAGCATCTCTGAATGCACAGTACGGCGAACTTTGAGGCAGATGGGCTACAGCAGCAGAAGACCACACCGGGTGCCACTGCTTTCAGCTAAGAACAGGAAACTGAGGCTCCAATTTGCCCAAGTTCATCGAAATTGGACAGTAGAAGATTGGAAAAAACGTTGCTGGTCTGATGAGTCTCGATTTCTGCTGCGACATTCGGATGGTATGGGTCAGAATTTTGGCGTCAACAACATGAAAGCATGGATCCATCCTGCCTTGTATCAACGGTTCAGGCTGGTGGTGGTGGTATCATGGTGTGGGGAATATTTTCTTGGCACTCTTTGGGCCCCTTGGTACCAATTGGGCATCGTTGCCACAGCCTACCTGAGTATTGTTGCTGACCATGTCCATCCCTTTATGACCACAATGTACCCAACATCTGATGGCTACTTTAAGCAGGATAATGCGCCATGTCATAAAACTGGAATCATCTCAGACTGATTTCTTGAACATGACAATGAGTTCACTGTACTCAAATGGCCTCCACAGTCACCAGATCTCAATCCAAAAGAGCATCTTTGGGATGTGGTGGAACGGGAGATTCGCATCATGGCTGTGCAGCTGACAAATCTGCGGCAACTGTGTGATGCCATCATGTCAATATGGACCAAAATCTCTGAGGAATGCTTCCAGCACCATGTTGAATCTATGCCACGAAGAATTGAGGCAGTTCTGAAGGCAAAAGGGGGTCCAACCCGTTACTAGTATGGTGTACTTAATAAAGTGGCCGGTGAGTGTATATAGGGGTGTTGTAAGTATATCTACTCCACAGGTGTTTCATTAATTTTTTAACGTTACGCTCTGAAAATGAAAAAAAATATTTTTTCCAACAATCTGTAATTTTAGCTGAAATTTTTTAATGTTTACAAGGAATCCTGGAAAAAAGATTCCCAAAGTTTGAGATGCAATTTCTTACAAGTTCGGCAATACCCTACATGTGGGTGTAAAATGCTGTTTGGGCGCATGGCAGAGCGTACATTGGAGGGAGTTGGCTTTTGACTTTTGGAATGCAGATTTAGGTGTGTGCCATGTTACATTTGCAAAGCCCCAAAGTTCCAGAACAGGTGACACCTTCCAGAAGTCACCCCATTTTGGATTCAACACCTCTCGTGGATCTTATCTGAGGGTGTATTGTGCATTTTGAGCGCACAGGTTTTTCATAGTTTTTTTAGCATTGGACCATGAAAATGAAGGGAAAAACTGCTGTTCCATAATTGTTTTTGGGCTTCATTTTTACAGCGTTCGCCATGCGGGATAAATGACATGATAACTTTACTATGCGAGTCGGTCCAATTACAATGATATCAATTTTATATAGTTTTTTATTTTGTATTACTTTTACACAATAGAAATGCATTTATAAAAAATTGTGTTTTTATGTCGTCATAATCTAATACCCATAACTATTTTATTTTTCTGTATATGTGAAGCTGATTATAGGCTTGTTTTTTGCAGGATGAGTTGATGTTTTTATTGGTACCATTATGGGGTGCATATGACAATTTGATAATTTCTTATTAAGGTTTTTGCGAGGTATTTTGAACAAAACACAGCAATCCAAGTATTGTTTTTTATTTTTATTTTTTACAGCGGTCACCATGCAGTATAAATGACAAGCTAGCTTTACTAAGCAGGTCGATACAATTACAGCGATACCCAATTGCTCTATTTTTTATGTTTTACTGCTTTTACACAATAAAAACACTTTTATTCAAAAAGAAAAAAAAAACACGCTTTTGCATCGTCATAGTCTGAGAGCCATAACTTTTTTATTTTTCTGTTTACGGAGCTGTATAGCATCTGGTTTTTTGCGGGATGATTTGATATCTTTATTGGTATCATTTTTGGGTTGACAAGGCTTTTTAATCGGTTTTAAATCTGTTTTTTTGAAAGGGAGGGTGAAAAAAATACTGCAATCCTTGTAGTGTTTTTATGTATTTTTTTATGTTGAAGCGCTTTAAAAAAAGTGGTTATTTGTAAAAAATATTTATACATCACTATGATACCCACACAAAAATCAGAAGTCTGTGACTGTTTTTTTTTTACGGTTTTCCCACCGGTACAAAATTAAAATGAAGATTTTTAAGGTAGGTCTTACCACGGCAATACCAAATATCATACTTTATTTTTTTTTTGATCTTTTTGGGGCGATTGGGGCTTTGAAAAGGGAAGAGGCAGTGAAATGTGTTTTTTATTTTATTTTCGTGTTTGTGTTTTTACTTTTTTTTTTTACTTTTCCCCCAAGGGGATTTGTATCAGTGATCTCCAGACATGATAAAAAAGCAGTACACAGCATTCCCACTGTAAACTGGTCCCAGGAAAACGCCACTCCCAGCCGAAAATCAGATATTGAATTTTACCTGCTGCACTGATAAAAGACAAAGACTCACTTTTCTTCTTTTCCTTAGCTGTGGCGATCTATGGGGTTAATAACCCACGGCCGCATGAGGCCAGAGGAATTAAAAACTGGGTCCCAAAGCCGTGACTTGCGAGCTCCGCTTGTGATTTCGCAAGATCTCCATGACGTACTCATACGTCAAATTGCAGGAACCTTTCTGACCATGATGTATGGGTACATCAAACACCAATAAAGGCTTGAAATTGTGTAGTACTGAAATGTAATGACTTGATCAGAAAAAAAACACTGAATACAGCATTTATTTACATAGAACAGATGGTTATATAATAGGAAAGATGTCATATGTTGGAAGTTACATGGATATGTTTGGTATTGACTTTTTGGATGGAAGTCTTTATTGTTGTAAAAAAAATTTAAAATTTAAAATAACATTTTCTTTTTGAATCTTATAAATAGATGAAAGTTGACATGCGTATCTATAAAATCACTGTGAGTGATAGTAGATTACAATATTTGTAAAGACTATAAACTTTGGCTAAGAGATACCTTTTCACTTATGCTATAGACAATAATGCTGTATACACACATGGACATTTTTAACCTTTCCGTTAAAAAAAAAGAAAAACAAGGGTTTAAATAATAATTTAAACTGTCAAAATTAATCCCTAAAAATACTGATAAAAACCACCCAAATAAAGGAGGCATATTTTCCCAAAAAAAAGGGAAAAAAAATTTAAAAAAAATCCTGGGAAAAAATCACGGAAAAAAATTTTTTAAAAATAAAAAGGGAACTTCTGTACCTGTTCAAAAATGGTTTTTCACTCTACTCATGAACAAACTGCTCCAGCTGTCTTAGGTTTAAAGATGTTCAATAGGATGTTCAATAGGATTTAGATCAGGGCCCTTTGTCATCTTACAACTAAGATCAAGCTCTCTGACACTAAGCAGCACATTTTTCTCTAGAATGCCTTGAAACTCTTGAGATTTCATTGTACTCTGCAAAGATTTAAGATGCCATGGGAACAGTATGGGAAAAGGCATCGAAGCGCATTTTCCATCATTTTCAGTGTATAAAAACGCCTGATTGTATGAAAAGTGGTTTTTTTTTTTCGCTCATAAATGGTGTTTTAATTCATCACCCTTGACTTGTGTTTTGGCCATTAAAGGGGAAATTAGGCACATAAAAAAATGCGCCAAATGTATAAAGGCCTATAGAAGGCTGGGAAATAAAAAAAAGTCATTAAAACATTCATGAATACAAACTATGCTACTATTCTTTGTTTAGGACCCCAGGTGTGCTGGCTCTTGCTTATTAAATAAAGGGGGGGAGCAGCAAAAATAAATTTAAATTTAATGTATAAAAAAAAAAAATGTAAAATCTGAAAAATCTTCATGAGTTTTTTAATGTAAAATTAATTTTTTAATTCTATTTTTTTTAAATACATTTAAAAGGGATATTTTTTATATTTTGGGGTATTAATATGTGGCTGGATAATGGCAATGGCACCATCGTTACACAAAACTAAAGGGTTTCTTACAAAATCAATGAAAACCCCCCTATCACTTTAGCAATATTGTATACCTATAATAGTGCACAATTATCTGTAGTGATATTACTTTTTTTTTTAGAGAATACACTATGCCAGGATGTTTCTCTATGCACAACCTCAATTAAAACATGCATCTTTCTTTTGTGTTCTGAATAAAACTGAATATTTTTTCCGTAAAATCTTATTTTATTACACTTTCAAGTAAGATCTGTCATTAAAAAAAAAAAAGATTCTACGTTTGACATTTTATTTCAATTATTTAGTTTGTGCTTTTCAAGGGGCAATGTTTTTCCCCTCTACATGGCTGTGGCTCATGCTATGCACACTTGATTGCATGATAATTTAAAAGTAAAAAATGAATTTACTCAATAGGAGTTTTAAAGTAGAAATCAACGTAATAAATTGTTGTAAGTAAAATTGATCATGTTTTGCTTTGGAAAGAGTGAAAATAATAAACTGCATACAATATCCCAGCATAGTAAATTATATCCGAAAAGAGTTTGTGGGAGACTGGATAATGCAAATCTGCTGTTCCAATCATTATTTCCAATGTTGACCAGAATGTTTTCCCACTAAGTAAGATGGAAGATCAAGAGGAATTTTAACCTTTAAAGCCATAGATGCTTTAAAACATGCAGAGCTAGGTAGATCTGTTTCACATCACAACACACTTTTGCCTTGTACTTAAAGCTCATAAGAAGCAGCAAGACCCTTCAGGTAAACTGTTGTTTTATGACTTGTACAGATCTGTCTAATGTCACACTTAGTGATCATGATTTAACATTATACATAATTAAATCCTCACATACTTGTCAGGAATATTTATTTTAGCACGATAGAGTATGTTTGTTCAGTATAATGATTGAAATGCAAAGGTTTAGTTTTTGCTATATAATTGTCATGTTCATGCCTGACAGACCCCCATCTTTGAGCTCTGGTTGCCGGCCACGGCTGTTGCGACAAGAAACCCTGGTTTCTTACCTGATGCTTTGTATTTGCATTCACCAGTGTGAACTGTATCTTCTTTCTCTGCTTGCTTAATTCATTCCTGGCCAATGCCCGTGGCCAAGAATCTTCCAGCACTTGTTGGGCTAATCTGTTCCTTTTTTGATGGACATTTCTATTCACATATCACCTCTGCTCTACCCTCCTGCTCCCAATATAAAGACTCAGCTTCCTCTCTTCCTTACCTGCTATACGGTTTCACCTTTGCCTATAGTTCACCTGTTTTCTGCTTGGATTCTTCTGTGTTTTTTTACCTTGGCTTGGACTCTTGTTTCTCCTCTTTTACCTGATTTTATACTGCGTTACCATTCGTTTCCAACCTTGCCTGTCTGACTCTCCCTGTTTGTTCTATGTTTGTTTGTCTGCATCTTGTGTCTCACTTTGCTCAGAGTTGTGCTCAGTCTTCTGGTTGGGGCTGACCTAGTAAGGAGTCGGGTACCCCCAAGAGGCAGGGACAGAGGTTGAGACCAGCGTCAGGGCCTCACTCCGTCTGTGTCTTCTCGTGCGCCCCTGACTGTCCCTAACAATAATTTTTGGTGGCCCTCTGCCTTTTATTTATTTTACATATTGAAATGTTTATTTGGCTATATTTTTATGTTTAAGTGAATCTTACAGTTTTAGTTAAATAAAAATGAGGTGTTTACAATGTATATTCCTATACAGGCCATATACAGATGTAGCAAAACTAAACTTGACAGATAATGCACCATGATGCCTTTGTTTTAAGGTCAGAGCAGATAACATTAAAAGCCTTGAAATAACAGTCAAGTTCAATGCCGCTCCATGTTATATAAAACACTTTTTTAAAGCGACAGTTGTTTTTGCTAGTATACACTTTTTTATTTTAAGGTGTCACACATGCTAGTTTATTTTATGAATACTATGGCATTTTGCAGACATTCTATCATAATATTTTTTATGCCATCTTTTCAACGCACTACATTAAGTATAATACATTTTTATCATCAGAGAAAAAACTGGGCTATCTAATGCTTTAAGATACAAATACATTTTGGTACTGTGGCTACATAGGTGAAAACATATGCTAACATATGTAACATTCAGGCCACATATTACACTTGACTATTGAAGTCATTATATATTCATGCAGGACAATTTAATCCTGTTGCAGCTATCTGCAAGCCCACAAGTACTAAAGACATCTCTTTAGGACCTAACTGCAACCTCCCTAGGGTTTAAACACATCACTGTTTGCCCGATATGAGTTCTCCATACCTGGCTGACTTTGTGCCCACAGCCAACATGGTCTGGCCAGTGCTGTTTCTCTTAGCCTATAGTCCACCAGTGTCTCAACAGCCCCGATTGCCTTTGCATCTCCTGCCAAAGACAAGCTTACACCATGATGTCTAAATCTCAGGTTTACTCTTTCAAGAGCTATCTACAAACTTTCTAATTGGCAAATTCTCCCAATTAGCATGGTTACCCAGTGCATAGGTGTTAAACAGTGTATCATTCTCCAGCACCAAAACCATTAAAGTCAGTTGTTAACATAAGGGGTACTATTTATCATTGATAGACTCTACAACAATGTTTATGGATTTCCTCTAGCCATGCCTTCCCATCTGGCATACAATTTTGAATATACTTAGAGAAAGACGCTTATCTACTAGCGGCAGCTGAATGGAAGCACTACTATTTGTGCCTGACAATAGATGCTTGGAAAATGTTTCAAACTGATAATAACCATAAGTCGCTGCTATGCAGGAATCATACTGTAAGAGTTCATTTAAAACTTTCACAATATGCAATAGAGGAACATATACAATTTATTTGGTGTTACATATTAACCGTACTAGTATGTTACATTTTAAAAACATTAAAAAAATGGGGAAAGTGACTGAAGAGCCTCTGAGTAGGTTTTGCTACTTTTTGAATTGCATAAAGAGTACTAAAGTGTGTAATTTTGCCTTCCAGTCTTTCATAATACATCTGTGTTTTGTGCATGCTTTTTATTATATTGCACACATTTCAACAAGGTAGCAAAACTCTTTACAATTTTCAGATTATATTTGCTGCTGGGTGCTATATTTGTAAATCTATCAACATCGTTTTAAACATTGGAAAGATTCATTGTTACTTCCATACACATTCCGTCTTTGTTCATCAAAGACTGTGAAACATATTATTGATTTGTGAAGAGAAAGACTTTGTAACAATTTAGAAAATAACCACACATACAGTCAGAAAGTAAACAAGCACTGTGGTCATCACCACCTACTACAGCGTAGTTAAATAGAGCAAAACTGTTAAAAATGAAGAAGACGCTGCCTTGATGTAACACATTGTGTAAAATCTAAAAGCTCTTGTGAGATTACACCTAAAAAAAAGAGATGACAGTTTATCTGTCATCTTCAATGGTCGTTAGCTGGAATAGGCTTTGTGTCAAATACCTGTAATGGAATCCATTTGATCTTTTGTTCTGTATACAATGACAATGGGAATACATTAAATAATTTTAAATAAATGTATACACATTAAAACCACCGAACTATGGTTTCCATTTGTGCTTCTGAAACTGCTTGAATTGTCAAAGTGTGGACTTCAAAAGACCACTGGAAGTGTTATGTGGTATCTGACATCAAAATGTTAGCAGCAGAATCCTTACGTTCTGTAAGTTTTGTGGGGTTTTTCCATGAATTATAATTGTATTCCCAGCACATCCCTCAGATACTCAATCAGATTGTAGTCTAGGGACTTGGAAGGCAACTGACTAACTTAGCCTTTTTGTCTTCCTTTTCCACAGGTAAGCAGTTTGCATCCAAATAGCCCTTTAGTACCTTTACGTAATTTAAGATAAAATTTGATTTACTAGACTGGGCTGCCTTCCATTGTTCCATGGACCCGTTCTGATACCTATTTTGCAGGTGACTTTATCACTGGACAGTTGTTGGTTTGAGTATGATGACTTGCCTGTAGCTATACAATCCACTACATTCCAAGCACTGTGTTCTGACACCTTTTTTCATAGCCATTAAGTTTTTCTGCATTTTATGGTATCTTTGCTCTCCATGTCCCAGCATAATATTAGCCTTGGTTATACATAATCCTGCTGCCATTCACCAGTTTTTTCTCCTTCAATCACTTTGACAGGTACTAAGGGATTCATGTATGAAAACTGTCTAGGTCTAAAGCTCACTTTGTAGCGACCAATTAGAGCGCTCCTCTAATTTTTCCAGAGCACTATATGAAATTAAAGGGGTACTCTGATTGATTGCTATGGGCAACAAATTTAGTTTTAGACCTAGACAGTTTCCATACATGTGGCCCTAAGTGCTTAATACCAGGAATACTCCAACATACCTATCGTTTTGGAGATGCTCTTGACCCAGTCATCAAGCCATGAGAATATAACCCTTGTCAAAGCTGTTTATATCCTAATGCTTTCCCATATTTCCTGCTTCTAAGACATCAGCTTTAAGAAATGACAATTGTTTTGCTTCCTAATACAGCTTACCCCAAGAAGGGGGCCATTGCTCTAGCATATACAATGTCATGTATAACATCTGACATGTTATGGCTAATGAGTGGATATTACAAAAATATAGTGTGACATTACAAGTAAGACTTTATTCTCACTACAGTCCTGGCTTTCATTCTAAACAAAGCCATGCCATGTAAAATGGATCAGTTTTCAAATGGAAGCCAACAAATCCTGAAGCATCTAATCAACTTATAATAGGTGCTTCAGGTTTTCAGTGTTTGTTGTTCAATTTTTGTTGACAAATTGACATTCAGATGTAAAGGCACATCAATAAAGATAGTTATGTAAAATAATAGACAATTATGTCACCAGTTGCAATTATATAAAATAACATACAAATATGTTGGCATTTAAGATGCATAACATGTGGTCTATGGGGCAATATGCAGCCCTCTGAGCTGCTCACATCCATCAGAACACAAACAGGATTTGTCTCTGCCCTCAAATTTCAGAAAGTAATATTCATCTTTTGACAGCTGCAATCAATTGATGAAACTGTTATGATGAGTACTATAAGGCTGGTGCTGTTAAAGTTGGCACTGTATGGCTGACACTGTTATGGAGAGCACTGTAGCGCTGGCATTTTTATGGCAGGCACAGTATGTCTGATGCTGTTATGGTGGGCACTGTAAATGAATTATTATTATTATTATTGTTAGTATTATTATTATTATTTTTGAGTGCCCCTGGTTCCAGAGCGCTGTACAACAAGTACAAAAGCTGACAAATTAATAAATAACAACTGGTACATAAGGAGAGAGGTCCCTGCCCGTGAGGGCTTACACTCTACAAGGAAGGTGGGAAGAGACAGAAGATCAGGGGCAGACATGTTTGGGGGGTGGAGTAGTGGTAACGGGGTTATTGTTGGTTATTGGCAATCCTGAAGAGATCGGTTTTCAGGTTGCTTTTGAGCCTAGGGAGAGTGGCGGAGAGTTTGATGTGTTGAGGCAGCGAGTCCAAGAGTGTGGGGGAAGCACAGGAGAAGTCTTGGAGGCGGTTATGGGAGGAGTTGATAAGAGGAAAGCATAGAAAATGGTCATGTGAGCAGCGGAGAATGAATGAAGGGAGGTATCTGGAGATTAAGGCCGAGGTGTATGGAGGGGAGAGGTTATGGACAGCTGTATAGGTTATGGTTACTAACTTGAACTGGATTCGCTGGGCAATGGGAAGCCAGTGAAGAAATTGGCAAAGGGGAGAGGCAGAGGAGTAGCGAGGAGAGAGGTGAATCAGACGGGCGGCAGAGTTAAGTATGGATTGGAGGGGAGCGAGGGTGCTAGCCGGGAGGCCACAGAGACGGATGTTGCAATAGTCGAGGCGGGAGATGACGAAGGCATGGACAAGCATTTTTTTTTGCTTTCAAAGTTAAGGAATGATCAGATATGGGAGATGTTTTTCAGGTGGAGGCGCGGGCAGGGTAGGGTTTGGATGTGCGGTTTTGAAGAAACAGATTGGAGTCAAAGGTTATCCAGGAAAAGGGACTTGCGGAGGGGTGAGAGGTGTGCCTTTTACTGTGTAGAGAGTTTAGGTAGAGGGATGGGTGGGAGGGGGGGAAAGTTGATGAAATTAGTTCGGAGACGGGAAAAGAAGGGGATTGGTGAAAGATGTTGGTACCGGAGAGCGTGAGATAACATCTGGGCCAGAGATGAGAGTTGGGTATTGTCAGATGCATGTGGTTTTGGAAGCCATGTGTGCTACAGCTTCCCAGCCCAAAAGAGTGTAGATAGAAAAGGTAGTGGCCAGGACAGACCCCGGGGGAACCAATGGAGAGGGGACGGAGGGGAAGTGGTGCGAGAGACACTGAATGTTCTATCGGTGAGGTACGAGGAAATCCGCCCCAAGCCGTGGTGTGGGGAGGAAGGATGTGTAGGAGGAATGAAGGGTCGCGTGTCAAGGTGGAGGACAAGTTAAGAGGAGAAGCTCGAGTATGGCATGGGGCTTTGGGCAGTTATTAGGTCTTTTGGTGATTTTGGTTGGGGGCATTTTTCTGTAAGGGAGTGGGGTCGGAACCCCGATTGTAGCGGGTCGTAGAGAGTTGGTGGAGAAAAGGGGGACATTTGTAGATAGACATGCTGTTCAAGGAGTTTAGAGGCGAATGGAAGCAGTGAGATGGGGCAATAGTTATACAGAAGGGGTCAAGAGATGGTTTCTTAAGGATGGATGTGATGACTGCGTGTTTAAAGCGTGTACTATAGAGTTGTATATGCAGTTTTAAATAACCTAAATGAGTATAAATTTTTTAGCACCATCTCTGGATTCCTTCTTAAGTCGAGTATTTATTTCTGAATAAAATAGGATATTCACAAAATAACCAATATTTAAACAGAAAACCTAAAGGTTTCCCGATGGGGAAAAATCCCTTTTTAAAATTTTGTGACCCCTGGGGGGACAATATACAATGTGGCCCTTAGACCAGAAAATGTTTTCAACCCCTTTTTTAAGGGATAAAAAGACGTAGGTACAAAAAATGTAAAAGGGTAAAAAAAAATATTCCCTCAAGCTCAATTACTCTACTAAACTACTATCATATTTTATACATGTATATGAAATTCTTGCAAGTTTCTTATTCTTATTTTATATATAAAAAAGTTATTCATAATTCTTTAATAGCAGCTATAATAGATTGTATATCAGTCAACCATATAAAATGAAAATTTTCGTTGATAACTGGAAATGGAATATTTCCAAGATCAACTTCTAATGCCATTGTAATTTGCTTAAAAAATTGTCCACCACAGTTATATTGGAAGAAAATAAGATATTTGTACTACCAGCACAGTTAAAACCCCCTTTCTATGCCAATAATAAAAGACTCTTTATGCTGGATTCAGAGAATTCATGTGCAACAGTATAAATGAGAATAAACAATTAAAATACACAAAACCAGGTAAAAACCAGGTTGTAGCTCATCTTTAAAAAAAACAAAACAAAAAAAACTAATCTGATTTTTGCAAATGTTAAAAAATAAAGGGGGGGTCCCCCCGACGGAAATTGTTTGCCCCGATAGGGCATATGGACCTCATAGTTGGGGTCTCTTAGTTGGAACTGTACCTCATGACCCCGAATGCAAATGTTTCACTAGTCCCCTGCTTTCAGGTCGCCCAAGAGTTTCTTTTCATGGGGAACGTGATGGCAACTAGCTTATTTTTCTGTACTCTTTTTAAAAACAGGATGTCTTCATAAATTATCCCCTTTATTTTACAAATCCTCTCCTGCTAATTAAGGTTAGTGTTTGTGTGTTAAAGGAGTTGTCTCCCCACAGGGTTTCAAAGAATGCATGAAAGAAATTCTCTGTCACTTCCTGGTTCATACTAATTTGCATAAGCTCCCTGCTTGTACAGCTAAATTGTGCTTTCAGATGCTAATTAGATAGATTAGCTTCTCAAACTACTGGAAGGACTTCTTATCTGATCCCCAAAACAAAAGCCTAATTACGGGAGCTTTTTTACTTGAGATAAATCAAGCTTTTTACTGTCTGGCAGCACAGGACACTGCCCAAAACCTGTGGGGAGACTCACTCTCTGTTATCTCATTGAACAAACGCCCCAAGGGATTTGTTTACAGGTAGTTACGAGGGAACTGAAATAGCCAGGGAGGTAATAAATTCATTTTGTATCTTTTTGGGGAAAACAGAGGAACAATCCCAATATATTTGGAAAATGTCTTTATTTTGTGTTCCCTACAATTTGAAAGCTATTCTTTGTAGCGAGACAACCCCTTTAAGTCTCTCTTGCTGTCTGTGCTTGTTTGGAGCAGTTGACCTGTATTGCACACCTGAGCTTGCTAGGTCTCTCTTTAAAACATAACTTTAAATAATTATTTCAGATAAAATCTACAATTTTCTTGAATTTAAAATAGAAAACAATATCCAGCATATAAGTATAATAAATTTTGATGTAGAGTCTACTCGCCACTCCAGAAGTTTCAGGTTATCATTCCATTCCACATATTAGCATGTACATGGAGAGTGTAACGAGGGACTAGATCGCTATTACCCTACTCTCTTCCTTAGTAAGATAACTGCCCAGAGAAGTGAGACCCCTCAAATTAATCCCTAAAAGCTCCTAATGATGCCCTATATAATAAACAATAGTGTATCAGTAAAAACTGAACCAGATGCTCTCCACTAGTTACATAGTTAATACGCCTGAAAAAAGACACGTGTCCATCAAGTTCAACCAAGGGTTGGGAAAAAGTGGGCGAAGGGAGGGAGACAAGAATTTTAAGCCCAGCCTTCCCACTGGTTAATGCCCTGAAACCCACAAGGCAAGAACCAATCTGCTCCAGGGAAGACCCATGTCTGACCCAGAGCCGCATCAGCCAGGATCCAGATATTACATGGTTATGTACGTTTAATATTTCTTCAGTTTCTAGGTAGTTATCTAAGCCTTTCTTGAAACTCCCAACTGTTCCTGCTGTGACCAGCTCCTCAGGCAGGTTATTCCACAGATTGAACAAGATGCTCCAGGAGAGACCCGATCGCGGACCCCAGAGCCTACACCGGCCAGGATCCAGAATTTTACATAGCTACATACGCATTCATATTCTTTAGTTCCAGGTATTATCTAAGCCTTTCTTGAAACTCCTACAGTTCATGCTGTGACCAGTTCTCAGGGGAGGCTATTCCACAGATTCACAGTTCTTACAGTGAAGAATACCCTTCTCCTGTGGAGACTGAATCCTTTTTTCTCTAGCCAAAGGGAATGTCCGCTTGTCTTTTGAGGGGGCTTTACATGAAATAATTTTTCCCCATACTTTTTGTAGGGACCATTTATATATTTAGTTAAATTAATCATGTCCCCCCAAAGCCATATTTTCTCAAGACTAAATAAGTTCAATTCTACAAACCTCTCCTCATAACTAAGATCTTCCATTCCTCTTATACTGTAAGTTTGGTTGCACTTCTTTGCACTCTCTCTAGCTCCATTACATCTTTTCTATAAACTGGGGCCCAGAACAGAACAGCATATTCGAAGTGAGGTCGCACCAATGCTTTGTACAGCAGTAGAATTATATCCTTGTCCCGCGAGTCCATGCCTCTTTTAATACACGCCAATATCCTACTTGCCTTAGAGGCAGCTGTTGACAGTGAATGCTGTTCTGTAGTTTATTATCTACAACAACGCCCAGATCTTTCTCAACAAGGATTCTCAAAGTTTGTCTCCCCCTAGGACATATGAGCCTGTAGTTTTTTTTTTCCCCAATGCAGAACCTTCCATTTATCCACATTGGCCCCCTCATTTGTCAATGGATGCCAAAGGCTCAGTGGGGCAGATTTATAAAAAGCAGAGGCCAGAATTCTTTCTCCATTTGCCCAGATCCAGCTTTTTTTTTTTTTTTTTTTTTTTTCCCCCAAAACCTTTTTTTCTTTTTCCCTCTTTCAACCAAAAAATGCGCCCCAAATTTTGTGGCGTTTCTGGTGTGAAATAAGCAATTTTTTGTGGTACAGAGTTGACTAGACAGTTCTAAAAAAATACGAAAAAAGGGGAAAAAAATATCAAGAAAAAAAGGGAAAAAGAAAAATGGGCCAACCCCTGCTAGTAAAGGGAAAATGGGGAAAAACAAGACAGAGGCAGCACACGCCCCATGCATTAAAAAAAATACCAGGGCAGCTAAAGGTAGTGTCCAAAAATTCTCCCCAGGTGGACAGAAAGCTGCACCTTAAATTGAATCTATTCACATTTGCATGCAAAAAAAACAAAAAAGCCCAGTACCTACTTGGGAAACTATACAGATACAAAAATACCCCCTAAGCAACCCCTCTCCCCACCTTCACGCATGGGGGGGGGGGTGCGGCATTTATTGCATCCAGTTTCCCCCCACTGTTTTGGGAAAAAACTACTTAATACTGGAAAAACTCAACATGAGGGATTGTTAAAATGGCCATTTTTTTAAGCCTGCAAACCAAACCAGGCTCCTCATCTATTTCAGGCCCTACACTCCCAAAATCACAAATTAAAAGAAAAAGGGGAAAAAAAAAACCAAGGGAAAAAAACCGGAACAGAAACATGGCCATACTCACTCTAGAAAGCTGAAGTGAGACTAAACACAGCACAGAGCAGCAACGCCCCCATGCCTATTTAAAAAAAATACCCGTGCAGCTAATGGGTAGTGTCCCATACATCTCTCCCCTATGGACAGAAAGCGCACCTTAAAAACTTCTATTCACAAGATGCAAAAAAGCAAAAAAGGCCAGTACCAACGTTGGGGAAAATTACAGATACAAAAAAAACCTTTAAGACAAAAAGCTCTCACACCTTCCAACATGGGGGGGGGGGCTGGACTACTTGCATCCAGTCCCAGTACGTGGGGGAGAAAAAAAAATCTTACTTTCTGAAAAACTCAAAAATGAGGTATTGGTTAAAATAAAGGCCATTATATTGTAAGCCTGAAAACCAAAGTCCCGGCTCCTCATCTATTGCAGGTCCCTACACCCCTTAAAATCACAAAAATAAGAAAAAGGGGGAAAAAAATACTCAAGAAAAAAGGAAAAGAAAAGGCCCAAATCACTGTAGTAAACTGAAGTGAACTAAACACAGCCAGGGGCGCACACGCCCCCCGCTATTTAAAGAAAAATACCCAGGTGCACTAATGGGTAGTGTCCCCCCCAAACCTCCCCTAGTGGACAGAAAGGGTGACAGTTCTAACCCCCAATTTTCAACACTATGATAAATGTGGGACATTTTAAAACGTCTAGTCTAACTTTACACTGTTAAAAGTAAGAACATTTATAAATCTGCCCCAGTTGTTAGTCTGCTTGCAATTTATGAGCATCTTCCATTGATTTCACTACCCTACTAGATTAGTACAGTCCTACTCTTCAGTGGATAAACTGAATCCCAGTGAGAAGGGGGCTGCCTCAAAGGTCACAAAATGAAGCCAAATAGTGATGTTTACAATAGAAAATAACACTGAATATCTGAGGCAAATTTTCTGCCTTTTGTATCCTATGATGAGTGACAGGGAAAAAGTCTCAGTGCCAAAAGCAATTAAGCTACACATGGAATAATGACAGTTGTAATACTGTCAGATTAGAGCCTGAGGCAGATTAAGCGCCAAATCTGCCCCCAGAATCAGCGTCCAAATCTGTCATATGAATGTACCCATAGGCACCAATGTATGTTTCTCAAAAAAAAAAATTACAAATAATTTGGAGCTATGAATGTTTTTAGCACACCCTTTAATGCAATCTATTAGACATTACGAAGTGAACTCTTATACCTAATGGCCTTATTGGAGTTGCACAGGTAGCACAGGTAGCTGGATCCACACAGCATCGCACAAAAACTGTCCGAAAGTTGACCGTTTTTTTTGTCCGATGCACAACCGCAGTTTTTGTCACGTTTTGTGCAAAAAAATGCTGTCGCTTTTAGCTTTTTTGTCACTGGCCTGTACAATTGAATGTACGGGAAACCAACTGAAAGACGGCAGTTTTTACAACATGTTCCTAAAACCACCGGCGCCAGAAAACAATCTGAAAAAAAATGACCTGTATAGACTACTGGTCATTTTTTCTCTTAAAATCTATGGACATGCAAATCAGATTTTGCATGCTGTGTAGACATAGCCTAAGGGTATATCAATCCTTGAGTATGGGGACCACAGCTTGGGAATCCTTATATAACCTACGCAAAAGTTCTGAGTCGAAAGAATAAATAAAACTGTACATTTTATTATGTAATCATTAAAAACATATGCAAAAAATCCATATGAAGGGTCTCTCATGGAATAGGCAGCAAATGATAAAATAGATGAATGATTACATGCATTTAGGGAAACCACTAATTATCCATAGTAATACGGTAGGATGTAAATAGCTCTGGATTCAAAAGATACCTATGATATTTAAGGAATATATGCATATGAATTCACAAAAATAAATAATATGCCAGTGAAAAAATGCAAGTGCTAAATGGGATATCCAACTAGAAATGTAGATGTAAATGCATAAAAAGAAGTGTTAAAAAATGTAAGAATATTATTTAAAAGTACATAGCAAAAGTATAGTCACATAATATCATACCAATATAAATTCGACCGCCACGCCTTTTGGTGCTTTCATCTTGGGAATCCTCATTCAGAAAAGTCCACACCTTCTTGCAGGATTAAGGGTACAAATAAGGGCTTTTGTTAGTCTTAACACTTCAGTCCAGCCTATGTTAAATAGATCAGAAAGGGGAACATCTCTCTTTGAGGCGAGGAGAGCACCAAATGGTGTGTAGAGTTTGAATGACCTTTTTGCCCTTTACTAAGCATCTGCATATCACAAAGCATTATGGGAAATGAGCTGAGAAGCTCAACACCCTCTATAGGATGTAAAAAATCCTCAATTCGCTTTTGACCCACTGGGTCTTGAGAAAGCAAAAAGGATATTTAGCCAAGCCAGCATCTCTCATCTGCATACAGCTGTTTTGGGATGTTTGTCCCTCATCATGCAAAAGAGAAGCGATACTAGCTGGCTGTGTGGGAGGCAATGAGGGGCTCAGAAAGGGAACATCTCTCCTTGAGGTGAGGAGAGCACCAAATGGTGTGTAGAGCTTGAATTGCCTTTTTGCCCTCTACTAAGCATCTGCATATCACAAGGCATTATTGGAAATGAGCTGAGAAGCTCAAGCGCCCTCTATAGGATGTAACAAATCCTCAATTCGCTTTTGATCTTTTGACCCTTTCTGAGCCACTCATTGCCTCCCATACAGCCAGCCAGTATCGCTCAGCTCTGCACTGATGAGGGACAAACATCCCGAAACAGCTGTATGCAGATGAAGTACTGGTTTGGGGCTAAATATCCTCTTTGCTTTCTCAAGACCCAGTGGGTCAAAAGCGAATTGAGGATTTGTTACATCCTATTGAGGGCGCTTGAGCTTCTCAGCTCCTTTCCCATAATGCCTTGTGATATGTTAAATAGACTGTGGCTTTAAAAAAATTACATTTCAGAATGTGGCCATAAAAGTCACAATAATTACAGTACATGGTTTGAAATTTAGGTCTAAAAATAAGGATACTTTTAACAGTTGATGGATAATAATTTATAGATAATTTCTTATCATTTTAAGACATACTCCTTTTATTTATCAACATAAGAAGACAGTTTATTAAATACTCAGCACAAAAGCTAAAGAAGAGATGTAGTGGGTGTTATGAAAGTAGGAATCAATGAGCCATAATCATTGCATTAAGGAAGTATTTGTTGAGAAAGGTTTATCAGTATTCCACTTTTCCTTTTTTTCTTGAAATTATTCTCTAATTTATTCCCAAGACCTTATTTAATACGGTTTGATATTGAAGTAGAGTCATAAATCAGACAACATCCAAGCAGAGATATTCTTCATTTTCTACTTATCAAAAGCACATTCATGGTTAATATGTATCATGTTAAAAGACATTAATCTTTCCAGCAGTACATTTCTGTCCCTTAAAGAAAAATTTCATCATTTTCATCAGAAAAGTTTTCCTATAAGTTTTCCCATTACAGATGCATGTAAATAGGGGTTCCTTTCGTATTTTTTCTATAAAAATATGCATTTCTAAGTATGTACTCACACATGACAGCAAGATGGCTGCATCAATATGAAAACAGTCAGACCTCTAGGTAATGGTGAGTATTAAAATATTCAGCGCTTTATTAATTCTTATATGTCACAAGAAAGATATCTCTGTGTAATAAAGCATAGTGAATAGCAAATTTTCAGGCCAAAGACCTTCTTCAGACTTAGTGGTGCAAGTGCAAGTTGCTGGCTAAGGTATGTACCACCAATAGAAGGGCCAGCATTCTGAAATATTGAAGCAAGATAAAGAAGTGATCCATCGCTGTGCTGCTTCTATGTTCCTGCCTGCCAGCTTTTCTGTTGTAACCTCTTGGTATGACATGCCTATGCCAAACTGAAACTTAGGCCTGACACATTGCTGTACTGTAGTACATAGATATATCTTTATTGTGACATTAAATAATTACTAAAGTTCTAAATATTTTATGACTCATCATGACCTGGAGTGTTGACTGCTTCTTTATTGATTTATTCTACAATTGATAGTACTGAGGTTGACCATCCTCATCTGGCACTCATCATCTCTACTAGAAGTGAAGGTGCAGCTCGTACTTTGCTTGCCGGAAGCAAGATGACTGCAATCACTCTTTAGAGTTTTCTCTCTATAGTGATGGTCACTTTTCTATTAGAAACATCTTTTTGTCTACACTGATGCACTGAAAGATAGTGCTGCCAAAGACCAGTCACTTGGCGTACAAACTTCAAGAATAAAATTACATAATTACATAGTTAGCATGGTTGAAGAAATAAAATTGTCCATCAAGGTCAAGCAGAGGTAGGGATATGATGTAGATGAAGGGAGAGACATACATAGTTTACAAACTTTTTTCTCCCTATTGATCCAGAATATGGAACCCATAAGACATGAACAAATCTGCCTTCTGACGTCCATGGGTAAGGCAGCACTTACATATTACATATTTAGTACGGTTGAAAAAAGACACGTGTCTATCAAGTTCAACCAACGGTGGGAAAAATGTGGGTGAAGGGAGGGAGACAAGGATTTTAAGCCCAGTCTCCCCACTGGTTAATGCCCTGAAACCCACAAGGCAAGAACCAATCTGCTCCAGGGAAGACCCCATGTCTGACCCCAGAGCCACCATCAGCCAGGATCCAGAATATTACATGGTTATGTACGTATTAATATTCTTCAGTTTCAGGTCGTTATCTAAGCCTTTCTTGAAACTCGCAACTGTTCCTGCTGTGACCAGCTCCTCAGGCAGGCTATTCCACAGATTCACAGTTCTTACAGTGAAGAACGCACTTCTCCTCTGGAGATTGAATCCTTTTTTCTCTAGCCGAAGGAAATGTCCCCTTGTCTTTTGAGAGGGCTTCACTTGAAAGAATTTTTCCCCATACTTTTTGTAGGGACCATTTATATATTTATATAAATTAATCATGTCCCTCCGAAGCTGTCTTTTCTCAAGACTAAATAAGTTCAATTCTACTAACCTCTCCTCATAACTAAGATGCTCCATTCCCCTTATAAGTTTGTTGCTCATCTTTGACTCTCTCTAGCTCCATTACATCTCTTCTAAAAAGTGGGGCCCAGAACTGAACAGCATATTCTAAGTGAGGTCGCACCAATGCTTTATACAGTGGTAGAAGTACATCCATATCCCGCGAGTCCATGCCTCTTTTAATACACACCAATATCTTACTTAGAGGCAGCTGATTGACACTGCATGCTTTTTCTGTAGTCTATGATCTACAAGAACATCCAGATCTTTCTCAACAAGCGATTCTCCACGTTTTTCTTCCCCCTAGGACATATGATGCCTGTAGATTATTTCTACCCAGATGAAGAACCTTACATTTATCCACATTGCACCTTATTTGCCAAGTGGATGCCCAAGCACTCAGTGTGTCCAGGTCTGCTTGCAATTTATGAGCATCTTCCATAGATTTCACTACCTTGCATAGCTTGGTGTCATCTGCAAAAATCGAAACCGTTCCACTATATTGTTAATAAATACATTAAATAAAAGTGGACCTAATACTGAGCCCTGGGGCACTCCACTCAAACAAGGGACCACTCAGAGTAAAGGGGTCCACTTACCACCACTCTCTGAGCACGATCCGATAGCCAGTTTTTAATCCAATTACACACTGTTAAACTCTAATCCAAAAGGATTCTAATTTACCTAACAAATGCTTATGCGGGACAGTGAAAAACGCCTTTGCAAAGTCTAAAAAACGCAATAAACCACAGCCGCCCCACTATCCAGACTTCTACCACCTCTTCTTAAAAATAATCAGATTGGTCTGACAACTTCGTCCCCTTTGTAAATCCATGCTGGCAATCACTTATAATATTGTAAATTCATAACACATTCCTGTATATAGTCCCTTATGAGGCAAACATTTTTCCACAACAGATGTTAAACTTACTGGGCTATAATTACCTGGCAAGACTTGGAGCCTTTTATAAGATGGAACTACATTTGCCTTCGCCAGTCTCCTGGGGCATAAACCAGTCACCGGGGAAACCTAAATATCATGTACAGGGCACAGAGATAACCCCGGGTGAGCTCTTTAAAAATCTTGGGTGTATCCCATCAGGCCTGGAGCCTTCTTCACATTCATTTATTTAACTTGACTTTGACTTTTCTACACTAAGCCCATTAATTTTTAGCAGATTATGTATTAACAGTACTGGCACCACATACATCTGCACTCGGCCCACCCCCATCAACTTCTTTTTCATTGTTAGTATATACTGAGCGAAGAAAACCTAGTACCTCTGCCTTCTCCTGGGCCCCAGTGACCCATCCCAGTTTTTTAAAGGGGCCTACTTGCATGACTTGGCTTTTTGGCATTTATATGCTTAAAAATTTCTTTGGGGTTAGTCCTTGCTGTCCTTGGCCACCTGCCTTTCATTTTGAATTTTTAGCTGCTTTATCACTTTATACAGATTTTATTAAGTCTTTGTAATTTACAAAGGCGATCTGACCCCTCTGACTTATAATTTTTTAAATGCACTTTTTTATTGTTTATTGCTCTCTTTTAAAAAAGGTATAAGCCATGTTGGTTTTAGTTTTAGTCGCCTATACTTGTTACCCGTAGGAATATATTTTGCATTAAATCTCCCTAAAGTATATTTAAAGCTCTCCCATTAGGCTTCTACATCACTATTTGCTAATAGCTGCTCCCAGTCTATGTTCTGTATTGTGTCCCTCAATAAGGCAAAATTGGCCCTTTTAAAATTAAAAGTTTTAGCCCTCCCGCCCGTTTTCTTTTTTCCAGTTTACGCTAAAAAAGAATTATATTGTGGTCACTGTTACCTAGATTTTCAGAAACCATGACTGCTCCAACAAGTTCTGCTTTGTTACAAATTACCAGATCCAACAGAGCATCACTTCTATTGGGTTCCTCCACAAACTGCCCGATAAAATTATCCTCTAACAGATTGAGGAACTTCCATTTCCAATACGTAGGATACCTGTACTCACCATTGCTAACATTTATTAATTTAATAAACTCAAACACTACTGGCAAAGTACCAAAATTCCACACAGGTCCGCTAAACCAAACTTATATCACCATGAGGTTCTGTGGTGATGCAAGTTAGGTTCTCTGGAATTACAAAGTTTACGGTTGATCAGGCTCTGATAGCTGGGCTGTGATGGCAGTAGTTTCTGTTGAGAAATAGATTGCTTACCTGAGATTCTACACTGGATTGCCAAGCACTTGTTGAGGCAAGTATAGTCTGTTTTCTTGCTATATCACATTTGATGAGGTTTTTATTTATTTTTTACAAGTTAGATAACCTCTTTAATAATGTTATTGTGTTACATCGTTGAAATGTCACAATAACTATGAGTGCCTTTTTTTCTATTGCCGGCTAGCTTCTTAGTTTTTCCCCTTTTTTATCCCATCAATGGAAAAATACAGGATTTGTTTAGTGCAGCTTGCTGTTTCAACTTTCTTGCCATGATTTTGATGACCGAAATCAGAGCACCTTAATCATCCACTTAAAGTAAAGTGATATGTAAGTTATGCAGTTTTATTAAGCGATTTTTAAATGACTTCATGAAAATTGCCAAATATTTATGTTGTTAAAATAATTGGCTTATTACAGAAAATGTGGTAAAACTAAACATGAATAATCATACCATTACACCGAGTCCAGAATGTTTTCCAATTTTTAATCACAACATTTCGGAATTTGCATCGGCGACATTCATATTTAAAGTTGTTTTATTGTTTCTTTGATTGTGCCGGCATTCTGTTTTTTAATTAATTCGAGATCAAATATTCCCAGAAACTGGGCATAGAATGGATATTTTTTAATTATCTGAAAGATCATAAAAGAAAGGGGGTAGAAAAGTATTCATGCAGGGGAAGAGATGCCAAGTGCTGCAGCCAGGTTTCAATGAACATTACAAATTCTGTGAGCTTTTCAATCCAACAGAGGGTAAAATGAGTCACTTTTCAATGTGGATGATCTGAGCGTGTTTTCATTGTTATTTCTTACAAAATAAACTTTTTAAATGATTTTGAAAAAAGCTGAAATTTTTTTAGAATGGATCTTGTGTTAACTATATATTTACTGACTAAGGCAAAAGCAGAAGAGTAAATAATTTGATTTTGATAGATTTTGTAGTCATTTTCATTTAGACTTTGGCATTTGTGATTTTCAGCAAACCCAAAAACCCCCAAAATTTTAAATCTATACATGCTGATAAATAAAATAGGAAAAAAAAGAGGTTTTTTTTTTTTAATTTTTGAAAAAAGAAAAAATATTTCATTCTTTTTCAAAAAAAATAACTAAAAATACCATACATCTTTCATATATAAACATTAGGACATTCAGTTACCACAATTTGGGACATTAGTACTAATATTATGTTTTGAAATTGGAAAATTTCACTCCATGCTTACTCACTCTCATGCAGTAAGCATTACAAACTGAACTACGACTAGTTGACAAGTTAATCAAAGCCCAAAAGATACATCTCCATGGTTTTGGATCCCCTTGGGTGGCAACTGTAGAACTATAACTTTTAAGATCTTTGCACTAATAATACTTAGAAACATGTTTGATGATTCTTGTGTTAGCTATCCACGTAAAAAATATCATGGCTAACACAGGTTTGCAAAAGTACTTCAATTTACTAAAATTCACACAAATATAGAGTAGAAAAAAAAACACAGCCAATTAGCTAGCAATCATTTTGTTAACAAAAGTCAAACCTTGGAGTACTCTAGTCTTCCAATAAATATGTTACTTCATAAGTCCATAAGGTGCTTTTCAAAAGCAATGTAGTGTTATGTGAGGAGTAGAGCCATCTGCACATACACAGTACATGCATCTGAGCAGCGATGTTTCAAAAGTGGATACCTTCTTTTAAAGCATTTTGGGGTTTATTTTGCTTAATATCAACGCACAAAGGTAAATGAAAAACAAAACTGACTACTTAAAAAAGACACATCAATAAATACAAAAAATACATTCATACACATCTAAAACAAAAGACTATAACCTAAAAATACTTATTACAAATGTAAAACCATTCTAAAAGGGCTTGAGATCAAAGGGAACCGTCACATTTTTTTTTCCCCCTTTGAGGGCAGCCCCAAGCATGTCAACAGCTATTTTCCAGCGTGCCCCTTATTCTGTAAAGATTGGGAGTTTTAGAGCATTTAATGTTTAAATCTTACCCATGAGCAGGTGTTACCCCTCAGGTGGGTGGGGAAAAAAAAAACGGACTTTTGTTTGAGTCTTTTCGGGCGAAAACTAAAATTTTGAGCATTAAATACTCGAAAACTACGCTCTTACTAATGGGGACACAGCATGGAAACACATGTCTGTCCACCTTGTTTGTCCTCACCCAGGGGGGGCAAAAACATTTTACGGGTTTCTCTTTAACCCCTTAACAACCTGGGACAATGCATACGTCCAGGGGGTTTTGGGGGGTTTAACACACCTAACAAATGCAATTCCGGGCGATCGTGGGGGCTTGCGGGAGCCGCGCACAATCGCGACAGGGGACCAGCGGTATATTACCACTAGCCGCATGCCATATCCCCCAGGGCCGTACGGGCTCCACCCGCGGTGATTAACGCTTCATTATCGCAACCTGTCATGGTTGCATAATGAAGCCTCAGGAAAGGGGAGTGCGCCCCTCCAGGTTGCTGCAATGCCCTGGGGAAGGAAAGTCCACTTCCCGGGCTTTGTGAGTGCCCATGCCCGCAATGCATTGTGGCATGGTACTGACAGTTGTCAGGCGAAAAGTACACACCAATGCTTGTGTACGGCCCGCCTTCTAAACAGCAACCTCATATTGCTTTGAAATCCTATGGGGAAAATTAAAAAAAAAGTAAAACAAAAACACAAAAAATAAAAAAAAAACCCGTACATCCCCCTTTTTCCCTTTTTAAAAACGGCAATCGCCCCAAAAAAGATAAAAAAAAAATAAAGTACCCATTTTTGGGTACCCGCTGCGTAATGCCCTGCCTATAAATCTCTCATGTTAATTAACCTGTACGTTGAACACCGTAAAAAAAACAAAAAAAAATACAGAATTAAGATTTTTTTTCTCCCGCAGCACATAAAATGCAATAAAAAGCGTAAAAAACCCCTTAAACGCCAAAGTTGTAAAAATTTAAAATGTTTTATCCCACACACAAAAAAGGTCCTTACACGCTCTGTTATGGAAAAAAAAAAAAGTTAGACCTCAGAAAATACGATGCATAAAATTCTTTTACCACTAAAAACAATTTTTTTTCCCTAAAAGTGTTTCAACAAAAAAAAAAACATATAAACAGGATATCACCCATAACATATCGACCCAAAGATAAAGCTAATTATCAGGGATACTGCACGGTGAGCGTGTTAAAAATAAAAATAAAAAAAAAGTACTGGGATTGCGTATTTTTTTCACCCCCTTCAAAAAAAAAGGTTTTTAAAAACGATCAAAAACCTTGCCCCCCCAAAATGAGACTAAAAAAATGTCAACTACCCTGCAAAAAACAACCCCCTACACAGCCCATAAACAGAAAATTAAAAAAAAGTTATAGCTCTCAGACTAGGGCGAGCAAAAACGTTTTTTCCTGTTTGAATAAAAGTATTTTTATTGTAAAAAGCAGTAAAAACATAAATAAATAAACAAATTGGGTATTGCTGTAATCGATTTCCTTTTTAACGCTAGCATTCATATATACTACTTTACCGCTGTAAAAAAAAAAAAAATAAAAAACACTACCAAAGCTTATTTTGTTCAAAACAAAACCACAAAAACCGTAATAAAAAGTGAACTATCGTCATATGCACCCCATAATGGTACCAATAAAAATACAACTCACCCGCACAAAACAAGCCCATACAGCCTGCACACAGCAAAATAAAAAATTATGGCTGTCAGAAAAAAAACATAAAACGCAATTTTTTATAAATATTTCTATTGTGTAAAAAAATAAACAGAAAAAAAATATATAAAAAATATATCATTGTAAAGACCGACCCACATAGTAAAGTTATCCTTCATTTACATAACGGGGGAAACTGTAAAGTGAAACCCAAAAAAAAATGACAAAAAATGTGTTTTTAGCCCCCATTTTCATGGCCCAATGCTAAAAAAAAACAGGAAACCTGTGCCCCAAAAAGACGTACACCCTAATGAATCCTTTATAGGTTTGAATCAAAATGGGGATTCTTGGGAAACTTTCACCTGTTCCACTTTGGGGGGCTTTGAAAATGTGATATGGGCCCCACCCCAAAAGCGTTCCAAAAGTAAATAGCGCTCCCTCCTTTGTACCCCTGACATGCGCCCAAAAAGCAGTTTACAACCACAGTAGGGGATTTCCCAACGGAAGAAATTGCTTACAAGTTTTGGGGCCCTTTTTTTTTAGGATTTCTTTTAAATATGAAAACCTTTTTATGGGTGTTTATTAAATTTTTGCACCTTAGGGTACAACAAATGGAAAAGTGCCAAAAAAAAAACGTATTGAAAATGAGACCCCGAGTCCTAAGCCTCCCCTTTCTGGCTTAGGTTAGCCAAAAAATGCACTGGGCCACATATGGATATCTCTAAAAAAATGCAGACCTAGGGGGAATTGATATTACTTTTTCATTAACCTAGTCAATTCCCAATTCCATGAAAACGGGTAAATATGAAAATTGCAAAAATAGTGAAATTTTAAATTTTACCTCCACTGTGCTTTAATTTCGTGAAATACCCAAAGGGTTATCAAACTTTCCCAAACATGTTGTAAATACTTTAAAATGGGGCTAGTTTCTTAGATGGATCATTTATGGGGGTATATAAATGCAGGGCCCCCCAAACCACATCAACGGGGTGGTCCCTAAAAAATGTATATTGCAATTTTTTGAAAATGTGAGAAAATTTCTACAAAAATTTTTTTAAGCCTCTAAAGTCATAAAAAAAGAGACATTAAAAAATTAGCCCAAACCTATGGGGACAGATGGTAGATGTAGTTATAAAAATTTTTTGGTGAATAATTATCTGTCTTGCACGCAGAAATTTTTGGGGAAATTTTAAAATCACAAATTTTTCCAAATTTTCATAAAATTTTGATATTTTTCACAAACAAACAAGGATTGTATGGATAAAAATTTCAAACTAACTTAAAGCACAATGTGTCATGAGAAAACAGTCTCTGAATCACATGGATAGGTAAAAGTGTCAAAAAGTTATAATCACATAAAGTGACACGTCAGATTTTAAAAAATAGGGCTGTGTCAGGAAGGTCAAAACTAACTGGGTCCTTAAGGGGATAAAGCTCTCATTTAACCCCTTGGGGGCAAAGTAGTCTAGAAAATTAATCCAATATGCTTCCTTCTGGAGCAACCCATTGGTCAAGGAGCACATATCTGTTAAATATACTTTCTTTAGAACACACCATTTGAGGTCACTAACTTGATTGTGTTCACTATATCTTTACTGTCCAACACGAAAGCAGAAGAAGAGTGAAGTATTTCATTTTGATACATTTTCCAGTAATTTTCATTTAGGCTTTGGCAAAAGTTAATACATAATTTAGTATACAAACAAAAAGATAGCTGAAAATACTATTAATGTTTAACATCTCAACTAGAGATGGGCGAATTTCTCAAAAATTCGATTCGGTCACTTCGACGAATTTTCCGACAAAATTCGTTTCGTTCCGAATTACTTCGGCACAAATCGCGTTAAAAAGCAGCTATTTCCAGGCTGCACAGAGCCTGCAGGGTGCTGTAGAACATTGTGCCATGCTTAAATATGCAGAGGGAGCTTGGTTTGGTCTTCATACAATGTTGTGTTTTAGTATGACACGCACATGACTGCCGCCTGAGCTCAGGTGGCAACATTAGTGACAGAGTGTGGAGGTGACGGCGACAGCCACAGCAGCATGAGGTCAGGCAGTGGCACAATGACATTCTGGAGGTGGCAAAACAGGAGGAAGCCACAGAATGGCACAATGACTGAGAGCGGAGGTCACGGCGGCAGCAGCATGAGGTCAGGCAGTGGCACAATGACACAGTGTGGAGGGCACGGCAGCAGCCACAGCAGCAGCATGAGGTCAGGCAGTGGCACAATGACATTCTGGAGGCGGCAAAACAGTATTAGGCCACAGAGTGGCACAATCACACAGTATAGAGGTCACAACAGCAGCAGCATGAGGTCAGGCAGTGGCACAATGACATACTGGATGTGTCAAAACAGTATTAGGCCACAGAGTGTCACAATAACACAGAGTGGAGGTCACAACAGCAGCAGCAAGAGATCAGGCAGTGGCACAATGACATTCTGGGGTGGCAAACAGTATTAGGCCACAGAGTGGCACAATCACACAGTGTGGAGGTCACAACGGCAACAGTATGAGGTCAGGCAGTGGCCAATGACATTCTGAAGGTGGCAAAACAGGAGGAAGCCCCCAGAGTGGCACAATGATGAGAGGGGAGGTCACGGCGGCAGCAGCATGAGGTAGGCGTGGACAATGACATTCGGGAGGTGGCAAAAACAGTATTAGGCCACAGAGTGGCACAATTTCACACAGTGTTAGAGGTCACAACAGCAGCAGCATGAGGTCAGGCAGTGGCACAAATGACATTCTGTAGGTGGCAAAACAGGAGGAAGCCACAGTGTGGCACAAAGACAGAGAGCGGGAGGTCAGGGCGCAGCAGCATGAGGTCAGGCAGTGGCACAATGAACATTCTGGAGGTGGCAAAACAGTGTTTAGGCCACAGAGTGGCACAATGACTGAAAGTGGAGGTCACGGCGGCAGCAGCATGAGGTCAGGCGGTGGCACAATGACACAGTGTGGAGGACACGGCAGCGCCACAGCAGCAGCATGAGGTCAGACAGTGGCACAATAAACCCCAGTGTGGAGGACACGGCAGCACCCACAGCAGCAGCATGAGGTCAGACAGTGGCACAAGGGACATTCTGGAGGTGGCAAAAAAAGGGAGTGGGCCCACAGAGTGGCACAATAACAGAGATTTGAGGTGACGGCGGCAGGAGCAACAGCATGAGGTCAGAGAGTGGCAAAATGACACAGTGTGGAGGTGACCGAGCAGCAACAGCAGCAGCAGCATGAGGTCATAGAGTGGCACAATGACAGAATGTTGAGGTGGGTGGCAATACCATTTCCCTGGTAAAGAGGGGTGGAAGGCGGGATGGAGAAACTGTAGCAGATGTGTGGCATCAGGCGGGTGGCGGCATCAGAATAGTGGCTGAGGCAGGTGTTTGAACCCAGACTGACGCCTAAGGCCTTGGTGTGGGGAAGTCCTGTCCGACCCACGCCTGATTCATCTTAAACAAAGGTCAGTCTTTCCCACATTTCCCGTGGGCAAGCGGGTTATCCTTGGGGTTAACTATGGCCCCCGCCGAAACTTAACACCCGCTCTGATGCCACACTACTGGCCGGGCAGGACAGCTTCTGCACTGCAAACTCGGCAAGTTGCGGCCACACATCCAGTTTGGTGCCAGTAGTCCAGCGGATCTTCTAACTGAGGTGGCAGAGTGCTGTCCAAGTAGGCCACAACCTGATGGTTCAGGGATGCTCCCAGGTCCTGTGCTGCTGCTGCTGGCGACTGCCTCCTCACTTAGGGGGTGAAGGAAGCTGCTCATCAGGGGACTCCAGACATAGGTTATACTGGTGAGCTGTATTGCTCCTACCCCCCCCCCCCACCTTTCCCCAGCAGCCGCGGCAGTAGTACTTGAGCGCTGAGGAACCCCCCGGTCAGACCTGTCAGAGGAGGGACGCTGCCGCACATAGGCAGTGGCCAACTGATTACGGAGGTTTTCCCCTATAGTATTTGAGCTTGTCTTCCCTCTCAATAGCTGGGAAAAAAGGTAAACATTTTGGCCCAGTAGTGAGGGTCCAATAGGGTGGAGAGCCAGAAGTCATCCCTCTGCCGGATGCTGACTATTTGGTTTGTCACTACCCAGGCAAATAAGCATGCTCGGGCCATCTGCATAAGTGACTCCGAGGGGCTCCCTGCCTCCATTTCCACTGTATACTGCCACGGTGCTTGGGGGTATCTGTTCGTCTTTCTCATCTCCATCCACCTCCTCCAGCTGCTCCTGCTCCTCCTCTCTTGTCACCTGGGTAGAAAATCCACTCATTTCACCAGACAATGGTTCTGCTCCAATGTCCTCCTCCTCCTCCTCCTCCTCCATTTCAGTCCCACCGGACTCATGTGGCCACGAGATGTAGTCGCCACGTCTCCAGTCCCCTGCCAGACAGATTTTTCAGCATTGTTCCTGGGCATGAAGCAGTGGAATGACGTTATTCATCCCCTAGTCCTGGCGACTGACAAATAACGTCGCCTCCTCGAAAAGGCCTCAACAAACGGCAGGTGTCAGCTGAGCTGCCACTGGCTGACATCAAAGTTACAAGGGGAGTATTCTGTCTGCCTGGATAATCAAAAATCGTTAATGGCCTTTCTCTGTTCATACAGTCGGTCCAAAAATGTGCAGGCTGGGGAAATTCCAGCGGGTGGAAACATCGCATATCAGAGTGTGTTGGGGGAGGCCGTTCTGCCGCTTTCAATCGAGGAGGGTGTTCCTGGCTTTGTACGAATGGATAAAGTGAAAGCACAGTTTCCTGGCCCTTTTTCAGAATTTTCTGAAGATCGGTGGAAGACTTCAGGAACCTTTTCACAACCAGATTGAACACGTGCGCCATGCAGGGCGCATGGACCATCCCTCCTCGGTGCAGCATGGACACCTTGTTCCTCCCATTGTCCGTCACCATGGTTCCGATTTGCAGTTGGCGCGGTTTAAAGCCAAACATCGATTTCTTGCTGCATGACGCGGAGGGAGTTCCTCCCCTGTGTGACTTCGTTCGCCCAGGCAAGCCAGGTGTAGAACTGCGTGACACCGCGTGCCCTACACATGTGGTATGATGGAGCAGTACTTGTGGAGGCTGAGATGGTGGTAGTTTGGGGGAGGGGGGAGGCGGAAAATTGGGGCAGGTGCAGAAGTTTGACAAGTGGAGGAGAAAGCGGCGTCTCCTGTCCAAGTTGTTGGTGTGCCTGGGCTGGAAGCACATTCACCCAGTGGGCCATAAAGGACATGTACTGGCCCTGACCGTAGTTACAGCTCCAGACGTCCACGCTTTCCGTGCACCCTTTGGGAAAAAAACCCATAAGCTCAAGGGCTGACCACCTTCTGTTTTACATATTTATGAAGTGCTGGTACTGTCTTTTTTGGAAAGGAAATTACGGCTTGGAACTCTCCATCTCGGCTCGGCACAAGCCATTAGTTCTCTGAAGGTGCAAGTCCACCATTTGGAAAGGGAGGGACTGCAGTACCAACAAACTTGGACAGGAGGCACGGTTAGCTGCTGCACCTTAGGATGGTTGGACGCATACTGTTGTCTCTTTGCAATGCCTCGCTGAATGACTGCTGGCGCCATGAGTAGCGAGGGAGCAGGGTGCATCTGGACCGGGAGATGATGTCAAAGAGAAACAGCTCCCTTCTGCAGAGGTGGTGGAGCCTTGACTGGCTGCAATGGCATGCGTGCCACTGGCGCGCTGCTGCTGTTGCTGTTGCTGCGGCGGCAGTATGGACCACCATATCTGAGCCACGTTTCTCCCAGGCCATCGAATGGTGACGCTGCATGTGTTGACGCAGGGCCGTGGTGCCAACGTTAGCTCCCTGGCCACGCTTCACTTTCTGCCCCAGATTCTACATATACCCATATTCGGCTCCTCCGGTGTCTTAGCAAAGAACTGCCACACCGCCCGAGTATCGGATTTTACCGCCAACGCTCCGCACTGAGTGACTTCTGCCGCCGCTGCCTCGCTGAGGCCCTGTGCAGCTACTTTCTTGGACCTGCGAAGCAGGTTTTTTACCCCGGGGCCACTTGGCTCCCGACCTCACACTGCCTCTATCCTGCTGACTCACGGCCACACGACCCACTTGGCTGGGCTGCGCTGCCTGACCGCGCAAGCTACGCCCCTTCTCCTGACATATTAAGCCCTTGCCTCACCCTGCTCCCAAGTGCAGTCGGCTACATCATCAACTATTTGTGTTTCATCGTCACTGGCTGTCCATCATCACCGGTCTTGGTATGCCGAGGCTGACCTCTCACAACATGACCTCCCATGCCACTCTCCACATCTATACTTTTGGCCGCCTACTGCAAGAAGCAGGCGATATTGGGCCCCATTTCTTCGCTGCCAAGAAGCTGCTGATGCATTCCTTCAAATTGTTCATCCTCGCTATATAGTGGCGCTGAGCCCAGAACCACATATAGATCTCTGGCTGAGGGATCGGGATGTGACAGAGGCGGGTTGAGGACAGGTAGGGCCGCTGACCCGCGTCCCGGGCCATGCCAACTAATGGTTTTGTCTGAGGTCCCACCTAGCTCTTGGCTGGGGTTGTCAGATGTCATCTGGGAGGAAAAGGATGACCTAGTCAACCAATCAAGAACCCTGGGTTGCTGCACAACACACGGCCGTAGATGACAGCGGCAGTTGATGGCCATCACCGAGTGACCCCTGCTCAACGTCCCCTGCTGTGCTGCGACCTTGCCTTTCCAGGAATGTTTGTGCCACTGCCACTCGCAGGTGCAGAGCCTGCCCAACCTCCTCTGTCTGGACATACTGTTTTGTTCTAAATTGTACAGACACTGTTTGATATGATGATCTGTATATATAAATATACACCCTGTTTTTTTTGACTCCAAATGAACCCATTAACAAGCTTGGGTAACCCTTGATATAAATTGCGCTCCACAATGGCCAGGAAAAATTTACTGTATGTGTCGTTTAAAAACACTGTGTGTTTTACTAAATGTAAAATGCTCAAACAGGCTTAATTAACCTTCGACATGAATTAGGCTTACAGGAAAAATGTAATATTTTTGGCCCTTTTTTTGAAAACAAGACTTTTAATTTTTGTCAGCACACAGCAAAACAACGCTTAATTTAAACCCCTGGATGTATATTGCGCCAAAGAATTGAGCCACATAAAAATAGTATCTTGTAGCCGTGTTAACAATTGCGTGTTTCCTACGCCCACTAACAAGAGATAAGTTGTAATTAACCCTTTTTTATGCTTGTGAATTAGGCACAGGAAAAATTATATTTTTTTGCGTTGAAAAAAGACGTTTTTATTTTTGTCACACACCACAAAACAATGCGTAATTAACCCCTGATGTAAATTGCGCAATAGAATTGAGCCGCACAAAAAAGTAGCTTTTGTAGCGTGTTACAATTGCGTGTTTTCTACGCCACACAAACAAGAGATACATTGTTAATTAACTTTGCTTGTGAATTAGGCAACAGGAAAAATTTATATATTTGTTGGCGTTGAAAAAGATGGTTCTTGGGTCAGCACACCAGCAAAACAACGCTTAATTACCCCTGGATGTAAATTTTCGCCAAAGAATTGAGCCCCACAAAATAGTAGCTTTGTAGCGTGTTACCATTGCGTGTTTTCTACGCCACACAACAACAGATACAGTTGTAATTAACCTTTGCTTGTAAATTAGGCTACAGGAAAAATTTATATTATTTTGGCGTTGAAAAAGACGGTTTCTTGGGGTCATGCACACCAGCAAAACAAACGCTTAAATAACCCCTGGATGTAAATTGCCCAAAGAATTGAGCCCCACAATAGTACTTTGTAGCGTGTTACAATTTGAGTGTTTTCTACGCCACACAACAAGAGATACAGTGGTATTTAACCTTTTGCTTGTGAATTAGGCTACAGGAAAAATTATATATTTTTGGCGTTGAAAAAGACGGTTTCTTTGGTGTCAGCACACAAGCAAAACATCGCTTAATTTAACCCCTGGATGTAAATTTGCGTCAATAGAATTGAGTCAGCCAAAAATCAAGTGGTATTTGTATTGTAAAAACGTTGTTTCTTTAAAGAATACAACAGGAACTTGCTTAGATTCCCACTTGGATATTGAATTTATTGCAGCTGCAGTGGGACCACACTGGGATTTCAGATCCAATTAACCCAAAAAATTAGAATAGAACATTAAGAGAACAGTCCTCTGAGACAAGCTGAGACACCCCACAGAAATCATATATAAAAATCAATTCTTTAGGTAAGAGCTATCAGCTGCGGCAGCACCTCCTGATGAGCACAGTGAGAGGAGTGTGAGCTTCCCGGCGTCGCGCCCGGACTTATATAGAGGGTTACGTCATCAGAATCCCGCCGGTCTCTGATTGGCTTCACCTCTGCACATGTCATGCACAGCTATGCCCTTCTTCCTCCCAGAGTGTTTTGCCCCATGTAGCGCCATGTGCTTGCAGCCATTTTAAATCAATCAAAAGCCACTTCGTTTCACCCGATTACCCCAAAAGTTCAACTTCGTTCCGACCGAAGTTTCCTAAATTCTAAACGAATTCCACTTCGTTAGAATCGATTCGCCCATCTCTAATCTCAACATTAGGACTAGAGATGGGCGAATTTCTCAAAAATTCGATTCGGTCACTTCGCCGAATTTTAAGACAAAAATAAATTCGGTCCGAATTAACTTCGGCACGAATCGCGTTAAAACAGCTATTTCCTGCTGCACGCGGGGGGGGGGGGGGGGCGGAGGGGCTGCCAAGGGTGCTGTAGAACGTTGGGCCATGCTTAAATATGCAGAGGGAGCTTGGTTTGGTCTTCCATACAATGTTGTGTTTTAGTTGACACGCAGTGACTGCCGCCACTCTTAAATCCCTTCACTATAAAATTCCCTGGCACTTAAGATGGCAAAACTGACCAAAAACTCAAGCGGGAATGTAAACCTGATAAAGTCATGCCAGCGAAAGCTGGAAAAAAACAAGCTGAGAGCTCAGTTGGCAACAATAGTGACAGAGTGTGGAGGTGACGTCGGGCAGCCACAGCAGCATGAGGTCAGGTAGTGGCACAATGACATTCTAGAGGTGGCAAAACACGAGGAAACCACAGAGTGGCACAATGACTGAGAGCGGAGGTCACGGCGGTAGCAGTATGAGGTCAGGCAGTGGCACAATGACATTCTGGAGGCAGCAAAACAAAAGGGGGCCACAGAGTGGCACAATATAAGGGGGGGGTTTCAGGGCGGCAGAAAGGATCAGGAAAAAATAAGGATCGAAAAGGCCACAAAAGGGGAAAATTCTGGGTAGGCCGGCCCAAAAAACGGGGTTAATTGGGGGGGTTTTTCCACAGAGGGGGCAAATAAACACAGGGGTGGAGGCCGGCGAAAAGCAGTATAGATCGGGCAGTGGCACAATGACATTCTGGAGGGGGAAAAAAACAGAAATTTAGGCCACAGGGGAACAATCAAAACAGGTGGAGGTCAGGGGCCGGCAGCAGTTTTGAGACCCGGGCAGGGGCGCCAAAACTAAAAAAAAATTTTGGAAGGGGGAAAAACTTATCGGAAGGAGAAAAAAAGGCTCCACAAAAATTTATAAAACGGCAACCCAAGACTGGAAAAGGGGGCGAGGTAAAGGGTGCGCGGAAAAAAGCGGGCATGAGGGTGCCTTTGGGGGAGGGCTAAGTGGACCACAATAAACACAGGGGGAAAAAGGGGAACCAAGGGGAAAAGCGGGGGCCATAGGGGGAGCAGGGGGGGGCTTTAATCCGGGGGGCCAGGACACTATTTAGGGGCACAATGACACAGTGTGGATGTAAACGGCAAAAGCAACAGCAGCGCAGATGATTCATAGAGTGGCACAATAAAGGGAATGTTGGGTGGGGTGGCAATACCACCCCTGGTAAAGATGGGGTGGGAAAGTTGGAGAAACGGGCAGCAGATGTTGGCAAATGGGGGGTTGGCGGCATCAAAAATTAGGGGGTGGGGCCCAGGTAGTTTTGAACCCAGCTGACGCCAAAGGGCATTGGTTTTGGGGAAAATCCCTGGCCGTTCCACGCCTGATTCATTTTGCCCAAAGGTCATTTTCTTTCCACATTTCCCTGGACAAGGGGTTCCCCCTTGGGGAAACTTTTCCCCCCCCGGCCGCCCCTGAACCCCCGCTTTTATGCCACAAACGGCCCCGGGCGGGAACAGCTTCTCCACTGAAAACTGGGCCCAATTGGGCCACAAAACCCTTTTTTTGGGGCTGCCAGTAGTCCCGGGATCTTCTAACTAAGGTGGCAATTTGCTGTCCAAGAAAGGAAAACCCCCTTTTGGGGTTAGGGTTGCTCCAGGCCCTTTGCTGTTTCTGGGGCGATTGCCCCCCTTTCATAGGGGGGAAAAAGGAAGCTGCTCATCATGACCCAGCCCTTGGGGAAATTACTGATGGGCGGTCCTTCCTACCCCCCCCCCTTTCCCCCAAACCCGCCGCGGCGGGTAGTACGTGACGCTGGGGAAAACCCCCGGTCAGACCTTTCGGGAGGAGGGACGATCCCGGGCACTTTGGGCAGCGGCCAAATTAAAAATTACGGGGGAAATTTCCCTTATATTTATTTGAGTTTGTTTTTCCCCTCCCCAAAAAGCTGGGAAAAAGGCTCCTTTTTGGCCCGGGTAGCGGGGGCCCAAATGGGGTTTAAAGGCCAGAATTTCACCCCTCTCCCGGATGCGGGCCCTATTCGGTCTGTCACTACCCGGAAAAATAAGCATGCTGGGGGCCCATCTCCCACAAGTGACTCCCGAGGGGTTTCCCTCCCCTCCATTTCCACTGTATATGCCAGGGTTTGGGGGGTTTCATCTGCCTCTTTTTCCTCTTCTCCATCCCCCTCCCCCAGGCCCCTGTTTCCTCCTCTCTTGTCACCTGGGTAAAAATTCCACCATTTCACCGGGCCCAATTTTTTTCCTGCCCCAAAAGTCCTCCCTCCTCCTTTCCATTTCAGCCCCCAAACCGGACTAAATGGGGCCCCGAGATGTAAATCGCCACGTCTCCATCCCCTGCCCAGACAGATTTTTTAGCATCTGTTCCCGGGCATGAAAAAAAATGGAATTTAGTTATTCATCCCGTAGTCCCCCCGGGGGGGAAATGGGGAAAAAAACTGGGCCCCCTCGAAAAAGGCCCCCAACAAACGGCAGGTGTCCCCGCATTTAGCTTTCCAAAAGGCTGACATCAAAGTTACACCCGGGGAGTTTCTTCTGTCTGCCTGGATCACAAAAAATCGTTAAAGGCCTTTCTTGTTTTTAAACAGTCGGGGCCAACATGTTTAAGGGTTGGGGAATTTCCCGGGGTTGGAAAAAATCGCATATCAAGTGTGTTGGGGGGGGCCGTTCTGCCGCCCGCCCCCAAATCGAGGAGGGTGTTCCTGGCTTTGTACGAAAATTTTTGGAAATTTAAAAAAATGCAAAGGGCCCGTTTCCTGGCCAATTTTTTTAGGAAATTTTCCCCCCGAAGATCGGTTTGGGAAAACTTTTAGGAACCTTTTCACAACCAGATTGAACACTTTGGGGCCCGCAGGGCGCATGGGGGGCCCCCTCCCCCCTGGTTTAGCGCGGACACCAAAATTTCCCCCCCATTGGGCCGTCAACCCTGGTTCCCGGGTTTGGCCCCCTTTGGCCGGAGAAAAAACCACACATCGATTTCTTGCTTTCATGACCGGAGCAGTTCCTCCCCTGTTGACTTTGTTCGCCGGGGCAAGCCAGGTTTTAAACTGCGTGCACCGCTGTGCCCTACCATGTTTGGGAAAGGGTTTTTGGGAGTAAATTGGGAGGGTGATTGGTGGGGGGTGGTGGAGGAAAGGAGGCGGGCATTTTCGCAGGGGCAGAAATTTTCAAAAGGGGGAGAAAAACGGGGGCTCCTGGCCAAGTTGTTGGGGGTGCCGGG